>BJFM01000635.1:152970-166326 GCA_016586285.1 Arothron firmamentum | reverse complement strand
CGTCTGGGTCTGTGATTCAGTGTCCCATTTCTTTCCGCGGTTCCTCTTCCTGTTTTTCTCTGCCATCACCACAGCCGCCACCACCGTGACCATCACGGTGACCGTGATCACAAGCACGGTGGCTGTTTCCACCATGCAGAGCTGGCTGTCGACCCACGGCAGCGATGCCCCAGCCAGCTGCGGCGGGTACCGACAGGTCACGTTATGGTAGTCGTCGATGTGGAGGTGGCGAACGTAAAGGATCTTACTGAAGACGCGGTGAAGTTCGCAGTCACAGTTCCAGGGGTTTCCTGGTGGAGCAGCAGAGACAAATATCTGAATGTGCACAGTGTGTAAAACAAGCACTTTCTTTCATAATTCCCTGCTGCTGGTGGCACAGATGGTACTGGCGGAAGAGATGTTTTGTTAGTTTCACACCGAATTTTTCGACATGCTGAAGACAGGAAAACTGTGGAATCACTAATACTTAACACTCGAACCAAATTCTGTATTAAGTACGAATGATTTTTGGAAACCTGACAGCGTGATGTGTGTGGCTGTCGTATGAAGGCTGACGAAGGTCTTAAACTTGAGATGATGCAGGTTGTTTCCCTCCAGAGCGAGGATAGCCAGGCTGTGTAGAGGAGCTAGAGCCCCGCCGTCTATGTGGGAGATGTTGTTGTTACTCAGATTGAGCACCTGTGCAAACGGACAGAAGATCAGAGAGACAGAGGGACAGGTGAAGGAGACACATCTAGCAGCCTTTTTTTCACATGCCTCCAAGCCAGGCAGCAGATCCAGACTCCCCTGCTGCACCACAGACAGTCTGTTGTTGTGTAGGTAGAGCTGCCTGAGCCGAGAGAGGCCTCTGAACACACCAGAGCCCACCCACACCAGCTGATTGTTGCTGAGGTCCAGCTTCTCTATGTTGTCCAGATGCTCCAAACTTTGGGAACAAGACAAAGGAAGGAGACATGGAAATAAGGGAAACAGGCAGTAAGAAAATGATATTAATTTTGAACACATTTGTAGATGAACTGCTATAATTCTGTGAAGAGATGAGTCTCAACAGGAAAAACATGAACATGAACTAACTGTACGATCTACATACATGTTACTGGGAGTGTTCTGAAACAAACCAACTTCTGTCTGACAGTGTTACTTGGGTAGCTGAGGCATGGAAAAGACTTACAAATTTCTTTAAAACTCAAAAAAGGACAGATTTTTTTCTTTCCTTTTTTCCCCACAATCTGGCCTCTCTGTTTCTATGCCGATGTGTCAAAAATCCAAACTGTTCCTGTGACAAAAGATTTGTCAAACAAAACATAAATGGAGAGATATCTTGTTTGTAACTGGAACATCACAGAATCTTCTCACGTCTTCAGACCCAGCAGCACTCTCCAGACAGAAGCTAGTTCATTCTCCCCGACAACTAACACAATTAGGATCACTCAAGATCAACAGCCTTACCAAACCGGCCTCTCCACTGAGACGTGAATCAGCTTGAGGAAGAGCAGACTGCGGACTGAGCAGAAGCAGAGTCCTACCTGTATCCAGTTAGCTGTTGCAAGCTATTATGTTGCAGCCGCAGCTCTCTGAGAGCAGACAGACTGGCCGAGAAATCGACTGGGAGGGCTGTCAGCAGGTTCCAGCTGAGGTCTAGCTTCTCCAGAAAGGACAAAGAGAAAAAGGCCTGTGGAAAGAAAGATGAAAAAAAGGACTCGTGCTTATTTTTTAATTATTTTTGTTTTCACTGAGTCGCAAATTTCTTCAAAATTTCCCACCTGGGGTTCAACTTCCTTTATCTGGCAATTGGTCAACACCAGCACCCGCAGTGACCACAGTCCGGCAAAGGCTTGAGTGGCAATACGGCTCAGATTGTTACCTCCCAACTCCAGCAGCCAGGCACCATGAGGGATGCCCCTGGGAACGTGCTTGAAGCCTTGGTCCCGGCAGTCCACCAGGTCAGAGAGGTCGTAACAAATGCACAGATGGGGACACGGCCGCGAGCTCTCAACCCACGGGACAAAGGATAGGGACATCAACAAGGCAGAAATGCAGAGGGTAAGGTAAAGGATAACAGGACACATGTTTTCTAGGACAGCAAACAGGAGGGAGAGACGCTTTTTGAAAAGGGGGCTGATTGCTGACTACGCCTTCAAGACCACCACAATAGCCACATCTGAAAGTGAGAGAGCAAATGTAATGTTTTTAATTAAGAAGTGCAAAACTTCCAGCTCCAGCCATTGTTTAAACCCTTAAAAACAATTCCATGTCAATCACTAGAGCACTAATATTAATGCTGGTGCACACAACTTGGATTGCCTTAGGGTGAATATTCTCCATACATATGGCCAGTTTGTTGGTACTTTGAGCTTCTGCATCCTTTTTGAGTATGTCCACGTCTGTTAGTGTGGGACATCCTCATGACCGATGCCCATGTGTTGGTTCCCACAGCACCAATTTGCTGGCTGGCAGCTCTCGATGCCTTTGGCCGTGTCCTGCTAGTCCCATTCTCCTTACAGCGATCTTCTCGCTCACCCTTGGTATTCCCTCATACAGGATCCTGTTGGTTACACTGGTTACATCCTGTTGGCGCACTGTAGCTCTGTTCTGTTCAGTAGTTCTCGTGCTTGTTCCACGTTGTCGGAGAACAGGCAGATATCGTCCGCATAGTCAAGGTCTGTGAGGACTACTGCAGGGTGTCGTCTCGACTTTCTTGGTGTTAGCGTGAAGCCAAGATCCTGCTCTCACCCACAGATTACCTTCCTGGGCGCATAATCCAGGACTATGATGAAGAGGAAGGGGGCTTCTGTGTCCCCTTACATCATGACAACGAAATTCTCTGAATTCCAGAGCTATGCTTAGTTACATAACAACAGGTGTGACTATTTTGAGAGCTGGCAGGCTGATGTCACATGGCTCGGACATTGGAGAACACTCAAGGTGACCAAGGAGCCTAAAGCCTGAAAAGGAGATGAACATGGACACTAACATGTGTAATCCGAGGACAGAGATGGACACCAACATGTGTTGGCAACAGGACAAAAAATGATATGAACACCGGTTGGGAATGATACAGAAAAGGACGTGAACATGCGTTGGCAGCTGGACAGGAATAATTGTCCAATCAGGCTGTGAATTTTGCTGGTGAAGGAGGGCTCTGAAGGGCTCCGGTTTACAATATATTCTGTCCAATTTCTCCCATCAGGGAGGCACTTTTCTGATGTACAACTTAAACTGAAGGCTGTTGTCTCCATATTGTGCAATATAAGCCTTTCCTTCCAGATCAGTGTTTGTGATTTTTCAATCAAAATAATCCAGAGTGCTTATTGAACAAAATCTTCCACAGCAATTACCCGAACCAGGATATCAAACTCCTCACTGTTGCCATCTGGAATCATCACCTTGGCTCTTGCTCCTGCACACGTGGAGTAGGTTGGATGGAATATCATATGCCTTAAGGGTTGTTAGAGAATGCTTTCCAGTCATGCTGGATCTTGGGTCTTTTTTTGGGACCTTGAGGCTCAGTCGCACCCTCATGGAGACCACGCAGTGGTCTGAGCTCACAGAACTGAATGTGCTGTATGATTAGGCATTCAGGATGGAGATCCTCCACTTCTTCCTCACTAAGATGTAATCAAACTGGGGTATCATACCTGTGGCTCGAACTTGGAGGGTCCATCGCTTGCCTGTTCTTTTCGGGAACATGGTGTTTGCTGCCAGTAGCTCGTGTTCCTTGAGAAAGGTGCTGAGGTAGGCGCAACTGCGGTTGGTAGAGTCGTGGTAAGGGAAGGGTGCATCCTCTGGTCCAGGCTTTGCATTGAAGTCCCCAAGGATTGCAAGGAAGTTGTGCACTGGGACGTCTAGGAACGATGTTACAAAGTCCTCAAAGAACTTGTCCGCCTCCTCAGATCGTGCCACGTTGGTGGGTGAGTACATGACTATGACTGTTGTTACTGGGTTGCCCGAGAACTCTGCGATCAGGATCCTGTTGTGTGATGGTAACCCCGACTGAGACCCTTACACACCCGAGAACCCAGCAATATCCCTACGCCGCCAGTTGTGGCCTGGGCCTCGTTTCACCATGCTGAAGCAGAAATGCACGTCCATCTCTCCGCTCTGCGATGTTCTTGTATCCCCAGAATCTCCACTTCCTGTTCCTCAGCACAGTGTTCTAGTTCCACCAATCTACCTTCTTCTCTCGTCGTGCATGTGTTGTTCCATTACAAATGGTCTCCGACAGTACATGAATGCATTGGACGGAGTGCTGTGGTCAGACAGGACCGTCCCTCGCGGGTTTGAGGTCCTGTCATCATGGTGTCCTCCAGAAGGAGGACCAGCACCACCGTCCACTGTGGTCAGTAAGTTAATATAGGAAAGTAAATAAATCAATAAACACATGCAATGACGCAAAGTCATTGCATGTGTTTAAACATAAACCTCCTGCACTGAGACGACTGTGCTCACAGCACCATTGCACTGATTGGGTTACACTGCATGACAAGCAAACAATCAAACAAACAAACAAACAAATGAACAAACAAATAAATGTCTTGTCCTCTCACTTCTTTTTGTCAACTTGTCCTGAAAACAGATGCTTGATTTTGAACTTGCTCTCTTAGACTTTGCCGACATATTAAAATAATACTTGCAAAAACATTAGTATTATATAACTTCTAAACCTTCTTAATTTTTAGCTTTGCCATTGATTTTTAATCTGACTTATCCTCTCTCCATGGAGCAAATGTAATTACATAATCATAGTCATTAAAAGCAGAATGGCGGAGAGGCTTAAAGCCAGTGAATACAATGGTGCCATTTTTAAGCTGCGTTTTTAACCTATTTGTTATTTACTTTGATTATCTCTTTCAGGACTCATAAATAATACATGTAAATTTTATAAACACATAAAATGATTGTGTTTTTATGATAAATCCTTTACTACTTCAGTAAAAGCAAAGAAATGTGCAATGAGTATATTTGAGATTGTAAGAAGAGTAACAGTTCCCCAAAATCCCCATGATGACCCACAATTTTCTCTATTTTCTCTTTAAAATGTCTATAACTCACCTCTAATACCGATGAAGAAAACAAAAACCTCCATAACAGATCATCAGCTCTTGCGTGCTCTCGAAATAACAAGCGGGCAAAGTGAGAGAAGGGAGAAACGAATGGACGGGGGGGAAAAAGCAAAGTGATGATGCTGGCAGAGTCACAGTACGGACATCTGTGTGAGTAAATCCTCTAATCCTTTCCACTCCAATCAAACCAAATGTTTCTTCTCATCTCCTGAACTGTGGCGGCTCATCTGATGCTTTCATCAGAAGTCTGTGCCCTCCCTCATTAATGCTACTTGGGGAATTGGGCATCCATCCATCTGCACTCATCTGTTTCACTGGCTCTAATATTACACAAAGGCTGCAAAAACATCCAATTCATTTTTTGACAGATTTTCAGTTTCCACATGATATTTTCATGATTTGTACGTATATCTAAACCATTTAAATCACAGAAGCAGTGAAATATGAAAGAAGGAGGAGAGAAGTAACAGCAAGGGGTACTTAAGTGTGTTTGAATAGTGGATAAAATGACTTATGTACAGTACATTTTAAAAATAACTTCTCTGTATGTTGCGTGTACACAAATGGACAAAAGGAGGACTGAAAAATTACATGTCAAAACGTTTCAAAAAAAAATTTCAGTTTCAAAAGTTAGTTTTCAGTTACTTTTATTTTTTTTTAAATAAAAAAGTTTAATAATTTAAAAAAGTCCTGATTTGGCTCCGTATCATATATTAAATAAGATCTACGTACAAACGCATTATCACTCCCTGACAGCAGGTGGCGACAAGCATCGCGGTCTACTGAATAGAAAACTCAGAAGAAGAAAAAGAAGCCGAAGAAGACGATTATGATGATAGAAATTCACTAATGGACACTATATGGACGCACGGTATTTACTGTCATTTCAGTTCAAACCAAAGAACGTTAAACTAGTGTGATGTAAAGGGAGCTGCATCGCGGGGCGGAAGCATCAGTCAGCCGGTGCAGTCCTGCGGCTAACAGCAGGTAAACAAAGGCTAACGTTTCCACTCATGACAGAACCAGCTGTCCTAGTGAGTCCTAGTTAATGTCGTTTAATTACAATCTCTTTTCATAAGGATTTTTTTTAAGCAGCCCTGCCATGTCAAAATTTATTTTTCGTTTTGTTTTGTTTTGTTTTTTTGGCTCTACAAATTACTGTTTGCAGAAGTGATAGCAGTATTTGTCTTTGGACTTTGGACGGACGTGCACGAAAAGAAGTTATCAAATAAATATTCGTAATTTTGTGGCGGTGAGTAAAGTATAAACTTGCAACTCTCCTCATGTTTAAAGGACCTCGGTTTAGTTTTCACTTACGGAAATGGGAAAATGTAATACATTTTAAAATATCATTTGCTTTTCTTTGGTTTTCATTAATTATGCAGTTTTAAAGTCCGATGTAACTGGTGAGTCCTCACAGTTTGCAGTGAGAGACAGAAATAGAATCATCACTAATGCACATTTATATCTGTCTATAAAAGGTAGTTTGGAACGGAATTTTCAAAACAAAGTCTGTTATTTGAACAATTCCTAAATCTCTTGCCATTAATTGTGAAATGGTTATTGTTGAGCAGCCATGGCCGAGGCCGGAGCTCATTTCACCTCCACCTCAGCCAACGAGCGGCCGTCCATTTTTGAGGTCCTGGCTCAGGAGTCTCTGATGGAGGCTGTCAAACCAGCATTGAGGCACGCTGTCAAAGTGAGTGTCGTGCATGTTCTTATAGCCTCTCGTTCGGTCTTTAGTGTGTGTGTGTGTGTGTGTGCGTCTGTGGGGGGGGGGGGGCAGCTGGGTTTTGCCAGAGGCTCCACTTGAACCAGTTGTGACCTCCACTGTAATGTGGCCATTCTCTGATACAAACAAACTCTTTTTCTAGGTTCTAGCTGAGTCCAACCCATCCCGTTTTGGTTTTCTGTGGCGACGCTTTGATGAGCTGTACCTGCTGCTGGACCTTCTCTTGCAGAACCACTTCCTGTCTCATTGCAGTGCCTCTTTCTCCGAGAACTTCTACGGCTTGAAGAGAGTCTCAGCGGGTCAAAGACTTGCTGTCCGTCTGGGCTTGAACAGGAAGTCACACTGGCGCTCTCTTCTCCTCCTGTGCCTGGTGCCATACCTGCGGGCGAAGCTGGAGGCCACACTGGCCCGGCAGAGGGACGAGGAGGACTTCTCCATCCGGCTGGCACAGAGCAGGGGCCAGAGGCTGTACCGGGCAGCCGTGGCAGCTTACCCCTACATCAGCTCAGCCTGGCAGCTCTGGGCCTTTTTCCACCAACTGCTCTTTGTGTTTGGAGTTGCCAAGACCCACAGTCCCCTGCTGTGGCTGGCCAGGGTCAGACTGGCACGGCTTTCAGCTGGGGACATACGAGACATGGAGCTAAAGGCTGGCAGACCTGGCACACCAGCCGTGGGGAGGTACAGCACAAGTCAAACTTTTTTATTCTCCTTGTTTTTTAAGCACAGATGTCATTTAAAGGGATAGTGTCCTGTTATTTAATATACACATAATGAATCAGAGAACGCATATTTAGTGGTGTAACAGTTACAACTTTCTGCTTTAATATGTTTGAGCTTTTTCACTTCACTTGATAAGTGGTGTCATTGGTCCTTACTGAAGTCATCTGTTGCTTGCATGATGGCAGCTTTGGACAGAGGACGTGGCAGCTGGCAGCACAAGCAGCCAGGGGTGTGGCCGTGTCTCTCTCCACCTCCCTCTCCCTGGGCGTCTTCTTCCTGCAGTTCCTGGAATGGTGGTACTCCTCAGACAACCAGAACACCGTCAAAGCCCTCACGTCCACGCCCGTCCCCCCACCCCCCCTCCACCTGCAGGAGGACCAGAGCAGCCCAAACTCTCCAACAGCGACCGCTCACACCACCAGGACCTGCCCGCTGTGTCGCTGCCTTCGTTCAAACTCCACCGTCCTGTCAACGTCCGGTTTCGTCTTCTGCTACCGCTGCATTTACACGTACGTGAAGGCCAACCGCCGCTGTCCGGTCACCGGTTACCCCAGTGAACTGCAACACCTCATTAAGATCTACTCACCAGAGGGTTAGAACTCTGGAACACTGAAGAGTTTCTGCTGAGAACAGTCCTGTCGTTTTTAAATCGAGGCCTGATTAATGTGATTATCACAGATTGTATTTCACAGGAAATAAAATTAATTATAAATCTAATATGTAGTAATATATATTAAACTAATACATTTTTATTGGGTTTTGGGGTAGTCTTTGACAAAAACACACAACAAATATTATGAATGGGATTTTTCCCAATCTTTTATGTCAGAAGGAACATTTCAGGGAAACAGTTGAAAGTTACTTAACCACCACTAAACACTTTTGAAAGTGAGAATTTTTTTTGAAAGATGTTTTTGTTCCTTCCATCTTTTAAAGATTTTTTTCCAAAATTTTATCACCACAAACATGAATCCTGAGCACAGGCTAGTTCAGATTCAGACCATCTTATGCGGAACATTGGGTCAACTCCTGGGAAGCAAGCAGACAGGCAAGGATGCAACATGACACTGGTGAATCGCTTTATTGAGTTTCCAGACAAAAATTGACAACAGACCCACTTTAAAAAAAAAAAAAAGAAAGAAAAACAGATAACCAGGATCAACGTCACAACATTACAGTGACAGTATTAAAAAATATCTTCGTTAAAATGTCCTCAAACCCCTGAAACGACACGTGTGAAGAAACATGTCACCTTCCCTTTTAGGCTCCTGCAACACAGTCCATAAACAAGAAGCTCCAGACGGGAATTAAAACAAGAGTTGGAAAAAAAAAACAAGAATTAGTAATTTTAGTCACAGTAATAGATTGCTTGTGTATTGCACGTGTGTACACATATATGCACTTTATATACATGTGAGTTAGCAAGAACTGGACACATGTATCATCTCAACAAGAAAGAGTCAGGATTCAAATGACAGCACAGAGAATAGCCAGGAATGTGCTTGTGATCAGTCCCAAGAGACGATGTGTTTTGCCTCCACCCCGAGGAAGTTTCAACCAGATGAGAAATGTAACAGACTGTCACCCCTCAAAAACACAAGGAGGTAAAAGAGAGAAAGCAAGAGGAGGTGGCGCTTCACCTGTTATCACCCAGAAGTCCAAAGGAACCCCTGCCACCCCATACAGCCTCGTAGCAGGACAGTACATGTACACCACAGTATCAAACATAGAGAAATATACAGTATTGTAGCAAAAATGTCTGTGTGAAACTGTGCATTTCACCTTTGTGTGTGTATATGTGTGTGTGTGTGTGTGTGTGTGTGTGTGTGTGTGTGTGTGTGTGTGTGGTAACAGTAATCTTTGTAACCTCTGGGGTATGTTACATCATGACTGAGGACAATAAACAGATTTACACATGTGAACATAGAACATCCACCATTGAACCGTCTCACTGAAAACCAGTAACGACACCTGAAATCTTTAAAGAGTCAGTTAGTTATAACCTGGGTCCAATTTTTGTAGTTTTGGCTGTCAGTTCTGTTGATTGCAATGATGTCAAAGTGCTGGGATCCTTAAAAAAAACAAAACAAAAAAAAAGAACAGCAGCAGTTTAAACTTAGTCAATTATCATGAAGAGACAAGTGCTGACCACCAGGTGGCAGTAATGTTTCAGTTTTAGAACATGGCTCTGAAAAGTTTAAAAAAGTGTGCTGGCATGAGTGACATGGACACAGGAATGATGGATCCCACAGTTCTTCGTTTTGAGGACTTATGCTGCTGTTTGTATCAGCCCTGTGGTCACATATGTTTGAAAGTCTATCTGTTCAGGTAAGCTTTCGGTTTCTCTGCAAGCAAAAAGTAGCTAGATCATTCTGGTAGAAAGACATTCAGGGTTTTTTTTTTCAACAAGCATAATACTGTGTCACAAACCTTCAGCTTTACACAAATGTCACAGCTCTTTGCTTTAATAGAAGACACACCCTTCTGTATTTGAAATTATTACTGTTCGCTAATGCCTTGAGAAAATCTACTGCTCATCTGGACCTCCATCAGCCAGATCCATAGAGCACATCATATTTTCATGGCCAAAATTACAAATACATGGATCACAGGTTGTACTGAAATAGATTTAAAAGGAGCAAAGCAAAGAATGATTGATTGTCACCTGTCTTTAGCTCTTGACAGTGACACGTTCACCTGCAGCTGTTCCACTGCTGCTGCACACTTTGACATCAAAAATACCAAAATGCACGAGTTGCTGAACTGGCTGATTTTCAAAGTGTGCTTATTGCCACATGCTTGTCCCACAAGTTTCAAACTTCTGTGCTGCAGTTGACATCTCACATCAACAGCTGCCACGCTCAAAAGCTAATATTCATCAGTCTCTACCTTCACCAAACAACACCTTCTGACACCAGGTTAAATGGACATGGCCTAAATCCTTTCTAAAAACAGCACTAAAAAGCTTAGAAAACACTCAATAAACAGGCATGTTGTTCCGATAGCCAAGAGATCATCCAAGCCTGTTTGTTAGTGCTGCAAAACTAACACTCTGTTTGGTGTTTGTTCCTGTCACTACTGCCCTGGTGGTAAGAGTGTGAGCACCATGACGGAGCCTACAAAGCTGAAGAAAGTGAAGCTGAAATGTGGGCCCGACAGTCACCTTGATGAAACGATGTGTCAGACATTATGTGAGTCCTTTTGAAGAAAAAATCGGCAACAAACCTTCATCAGTGGCTGTGGCATTTGTGAGACTGGTATCTTTGGTATTATGTAATTAAAAGTGATTTATCAGTGATCTGCTATGAGCGCCTGATGATGTTGATTGCAACAAAACAATTACCCCTGAATCACCATGTCAGTTACAATGTCGTTCAGTCACTGTAACACGAAGAGAAAGCGGATTCTTTTTATGACAAATTTTATGACAGATATCAAGCAAAAGTTTACTACTATTTCAAGGGCAATTCTTATTAGTCATCAATTCAAAAACTGGTGGGTACTAGGTAAGAATATTCTCTGTTGAACTACATCATGAGTTGGTAAACCCACTGTAGTTTGTCCTGTCTTAGATGTTTTTGCATGTAGATGCCTGTGGGGGGCAATACTGCTCATCCAGCCTATCAAAATAAATCAAACTCAAACATGCCTCAGAACGTAACATATCTGGCATATGAGAGTTGAGGAGCCACGATAAAGACCCAAGCAAAGCACAGACAACATTTATGCCCCCATCTAAAGCGTCAAATAACTTTGGGGACCTTCATTCCGACCACTAGGGGGCGATGTTTTTGCTTCACTTCAGAGGTCTCATGTTGTCCATCTTTAAAGACCATCAACAATCAAGCCACCTTAAACATCTGTAAACAAGCTAAACAGGTTGTGGTCTGCTGACATCAGGCCGTGTGCTTACTTTCTGTCAAACAGCTAAACCTTTCAAACATTTCTCCAAATATAATATATATTCATAGATCCAATCTTATTGGATAAATCACTGTTTACATTTACATCATATATATGCATTTATATAGTTTTTTTTTAATTTTGTACAAATGAGAGGACTTTGTGTTTTTATACATAAATGTATGTACAGATATAGAAAAAGAGTGACCACACTGAGTCTGTCGTAACATATGTAAATACCCAGCAACAGATGGGGTCGTTATTTACATGAAACAGGAAACACTCAAGTCTAAATAAACAAGAACCAATGAGAGGGGTGTGGTGGTCTTTGTGGCATTTAAATGTGCCACAAACCCCCTTGGAGAAAAGGAGATGAGGCTCGGGTCACATGACTGGAGTGAAACAGGGAGGAGTGAAGGGTCGTACAGACAGTACTGTATGTCAGACAATGAGCGCTGCTAAAGATGGATCCTGTGGCAACTAAAAAAGAGAAAATCTTTTTTTTTTTTTACAAAGATTCTTACAGGATATGTTGCATGTATGGCTTTAGTGGACTTTCGTCAATCCTTGGTAACATTTCTTTAGTGTTAGTTAACAATTCATTCTCAGCAGTATGAATGTTCTCACTGAAGATTCCTATCACTCTTCTCTCCCTTGTGTCCCTGTCAGTGTTGCTAAATAGTGAGAAAAGAACAAATTAAGGCATCCAGATGAAGAAACAAGGACTGATAAATGGACTGATAGACTGAAACAACAGAAACATGTGTCTGTCAGTGTTTCTTCAGTTCTGTTTGGCTGGTTGGTTAGCTGAGGTGCTGCGGCAATGGTGTTTTCTGTGTTTTATTTTAAAGGCAACTAGTTCCTCCTCTGGCGTCTGTACACTGAATCAAAGTTATTAATGCGCGTCCATCCCGTCCCACGTATGCTCAAAAAGACAAGTCGTCTGCTTGGCGTTTGTCTTTCCTCCGTCCTGGATACAAAAGTGTGGGGAAAAATAGTAAGACAGAATCAGTGGTGCCTTTTACAGGTGTACAGGTCACAGGAAAGCTCTCCTTGTTGGCCCTGTCTTTGTTTGGTCTCCATGGAGCTGCAGACATGTTGCCGGCCTCTCTGCTCTGAACCAGGAGAAAAGTGTTTTTTCACAGCCCCATCTTCTCCTGCTCTGCACGGTTTTCCTCAGAACAATCAGAGTAATCCACACTTTCCCACTCTGCATCTGTGTGTCTGTGTATACCTACACACACTCTGGTGAGGAATAAGAAGAGGAAGAGGGGGTGCCACAAGGAGGTGAATGTGGAGGTTGAGTGTGGTTGCTGTTAAAGCTCCTCCTACAGTACGGGCTCTTCCTCCATCGGCTCCTCTGTAGACCTGTGGACCCACATGTGCTGCAGTTAGCTTGAATGACTATAATCACCACATCCTGGTCCGGTGCCTCCACACATTAGCCAAATCTGCCAAGTATGTTTGTTATTGGTATATTACACCAGCTGGAATAAGGACCTAAAACTACTTGAGTTCTCGTGTATAGTGTCTGTGACATAATTATTAAATAGTATGTTAGCAATAGCTGCTAACTCCCTGTATGTTTAGATTGATTACAGAGCTTTTTCTTATTTGAGTGGATAAGGTATCTTAGTGTGTTGCAGTGTTGTAAAGACTGAACTTTTGTGACTGTACAACAATCTACAATATTGTTTTTGAGAAACACATCAGATGCAGACTGGCACATTTTGCCTGGTTCTCATATGGTCTTTTAATAAATGTATCACAGAGGGCTGCTGACCTGCTCATTTCCAGGGAGTTGAGAGCAGAGCCCTGCTGCTGCTCGACATCGACACTAAGAGAAGCCATAGCGCTGACGGTTTCTGCTTCATCCTCCGACTGGCCCTGCGCTGCCTTGGGAACATCTGATACTGAGTGACCGCTGGTATGAGACAA
>BJFM01000635.1:114928-149928 GCA_016586285.1 Arothron firmamentum | reverse complement strand
AGCTTTAAAAATATATACTTATATATAATATATAACTCTTTACATGTAATTGCATACAGATAACTTTTTCTAATTTTGCTTTATTTAAATGAGAAGAGAAAATAAATCTAAAATAAACAGATGTTTAATATAAACAATCAGATTCATCTATAAATGACTTTCCTCACTTTTGTCACTGTGTGTATACAGTGCGTGGCAGCATAGCCTGCGGTGCCTGCATGTAATGTGGCATTACATCATTGTAGGCGGGGCATTCTGTGAGTATAAAGTTCACGCTTTCAATATGTATAAGTATTTGAGAGTGTGTGAATACCTCACAGCGGCCTAGTAAGCCTGTCTCCTGCAGCCTGGACCAGATGCTTTGCACCCTCCCAGCATGCTCAGGGTGAATGTGAGCGTTGCCACATATGCACTGATGCTTTAACATCAGACTGTCATACACAAGCCCTGCAGAAACAGAGAATTAGCAAAACAGGAAGAATGGGTATGCTATATATGGCATTCTGTAGTATTATGTCAACACCAAAGGATGTTCGTAGATTATTGCCGTAAAATGTACGTGTGAGGTAATAGTAATAATAATATTACTATAATAATTGGCAGACTGCAGTAAAACCTGTAGTTTAGTCTTTATTCTAATGCTGAATGCATACATAATGACAGATAATAATAATTGTAATTTGATACTGATAAGAAAACTAACTGTGGTATTCCTGTCAGAAACATGTAAAAACAGTGGGCCCATTTACTGTATCACTATCTAAATCAGATGATTGATTTCATCGGCTCCGATGTGTTTACATGTACTTCAGAAATGTGACAACAGAAAAATGCTGGTTTACATGTTTCAGTCCATTGGATTTGAACTGCCGTTATTGACTGTTATGAACTAATCCCAGGCTCCTTGGTGAAAGCTGTTGTCTACCTGGTAAGGCAGAAAACCCTGCTGGATTTCAGTCCTCGTAGGACTGCGTAGATGAACCCTGTAATAAAGTACGGCACATCATGCCCTTTATGTGATCATCTGAATGATCTAATAAGGCCAGATGCTGGATAATGTCCAAATTTTTATGGTCAAGTAAATGGGCTCGTTGTGTGGAGCTGGAATGCTTCTACTGTTTATTATTTATGGGGTCTTGTAAAGCTGTGCTCACAGAGACTATTATGAATAAAAATCCTTGTAAATGTCCCTAATATAGCTAAGCATAGCTTAGAATATTTCCTTTTAAAGGGGGGGATGTTTACTGTGGCCCATTTATAAAAGAACTGTAACTTTAAAAACAACTATAGAATTTGTCATGGTGTGTAAAAGACTATTTGTTGAGTTGAGTAGGATGAATGTGACTAGTTTACAATGACTCTCCATTATTCCGTGCCAAAATCTGTAAAATACTCAACCTATAACAATAATTTTCATACAGTTTTCTGACTCCAACTTACAAAGTCACAACTATGAGAGAATATTAACTTTAAGAGTGGCTGTATGCCTCCTTTCTTTATCCCTAACTTTCAGTATGACTCTATTTTGTCTTTTTGTGAGTAAAATGTAATACTGCGTAAAAAACAGCACAGCATAAATAAATATTGTAAAAGAGATCCTCTTACTTGCGCTTGTACATGGGTTTTAATGCAATAGTTAATTATGTATATATATATGCCAGTCAACTCTGGCTGACCAAATGAACAATCACCCAAAAGTCAGCTAAATGTTGCTAGGCAACAAGGATAAAGATGTCCAACACATTTTTAATTAAGCAGTAATACAACACAAAATGACATGCACAAGTGCGCGCGCGCACACACACACACACGCACGCACACACACACACACACAGAAGAACTGACCAGTGGTAAAGAAGTGCTTGATGGGATTGACAGTGCCTGCAGGAGAAGACTGCGCTCTTCCCAAGGGTCTGTGGGGCAACGAGGACTGGAACATTCCCAGCTGCTGCAAGGCCTGATGGGAAAGGAGAAAAGAGAGAGCATGTAAGAGAGAAAGAGAGGGAGAGATGAAGCAGATGAATCAATCCATTCACTGCATTGATGAAGTACGCAGAATTGGCGGTCAAAAATCTATTATAAACAGTCTTTTTGGTATAAATGTTTCTTATGAGCACATCACATTCGTGGAGGTATGAGTTTTGGAGATTAAGTTATAGTTTTCAAATGTCCCCAAAGGTGACAGAAAAGTGTGTGTGTGCACTGAAGACACACTTCTGTAGTGTCTATACATAGGGGGTGTTGCTGTGCTCTCTGCCGCGAACAGGGTGACTCATCATGTGTGGGTGGACACTAAAACACACTTACACACGATGCTCAACACACAAACGCGCAGTAATGAGACCAGTGGTGAGTCATCACCTGGTGATGTCACTGAGTATGTCAATCTCTGAGGTCCAACTCCACAAGAAAAAGTTTTCTTTTGCGCATATCAATGAGGAGGAAAGATCTCATGGTACCTGTGATTAGCTAAATATTATCTAACTTCTCGGTGATCTGGTGTTGACAAACAGCTAAAAAGCTAATTACAACATTCCCAACAGTGGTCAAACTTGAATGGGTGCAGTCATTGTCGAAGACACAGCAGTGACCTGAAGCTACACTGGCAGCAGATTACTTGACATCATTCCATGAACCTGAACAAGGTTCCTTGTGCCTGTGAGAATGAAACAGCCATGCAGCATTCTGCCTCCATCATTATATTTAACCGTGACAACTGCCCCTTTCTTTCACAGAAAGAGGCGGAAGCCGTACATAAGGTGGCTACGTATGCCATCATGAAGACACCTCACAATGTTCTTCACTGAAACATCACATCCAGAGAAACGGTTCAGCAAAATGATGTAATGTACAGCTGTTCCAGACAGTGCCTGGAAACATCCACCCTCTGAGTTCCAGACTGAATTCTTAATCAATTGTTCAAGGGCTTTTAAATCTGCTCATTTTCATGAAGTAAAGTTTTGCGACTGATTAGTCAGAAGCATTTTCAAAGCCTAACAGGTTGATAATTCAACCACCTCAGGTTTCACCGCACTTTGTATAAAGCTGAAGATTGTTTTCCAAAAAATGCGCCAGAGATAATCTTCAACACTCTGACTGGCCATCATTTATTGAAATTTACAAGGTCTCCTTTTCAAATACGGGACTTCTTTATTTATAGCAGTGAAGGTGAAAACATTTAACTTGAAAATGCAATGATTATTGCAGTTCATTTTTTCTGTAAGAAAAGCCCTCAAAGCATATTTGAGGGGAAATGTGCTTGACGGCATCATGAAAAACATGAATTGAATTGAATTCATTCAATTCATTTTGAATTTTGACTGTGGTTGGTTACAAAGACTTTGCTGTTTAAAGCAGTAAGAAAGAATAATGAAACATTTTTGTAAAGCTGAATTTAGGTTCATTAATTAAAGACAACTGTGACATGGTAACTCCAGAAGTTCTTGCTTTCATTGCATGTCAATGCTGACAGGATTTCTACATGTAAAAACAATCACATATGGGTAAAACAGATTAGATTACATTAGATACTTTATTAATCCCCAAGAGAAATTCACAAATACAAAAGCACCCGGGGTAGCCCAGACTTCGATTAAACTAGAGCTGAGAAGAGCCAGACAGATAACACACAGCGTATATACACACACACACACACACACACACACACACACACACACACACTGAGACAGGAAAAACAGCAGATCCACCGGTGATGCATTTCAGTGATTCATCACTCCGTGGGATGATGCTGTATAATCAAAGTGTGCGTTTAGGACTGACCCGGGATGTTTGAGTGGAACTTTGAGAGTCTATTTTTGTTCTCTACCCCCACATCCGAGTCAGACTTACACTACTGCTAAACACAATGATAAGTTATAAATGCGCTCATATAAATTTTTTTCAAACGGACAGCGGCACTGTGAAATGCAGCCATTTTCAAATGCAGCATTACATTAATGAAGTATTACTATTATGACATGATATAATCAAATTCAGGAGGTTATTTCATACATAGATGCAAATTCAATGTCTTTTATAGGTCATAGTATTTAGGCAATAACTGAACTGTAAGCATTCGGTCTTGGATGATTAATATATTAAAGAGATTTCCCCTGCCTTGCTGCGAACTCAGATTCCTAAATAATTAGTAATGTCTTTAACCTCGCTGTTGCAACCTTTTATAATTAAGAAACTATTTAACTGCCTATCAAATGTTTGGGCAGGAAAAAGGACAAACAAAACCAACAATAATTAGAATTAGAATCTTGGGCTTAAAAAAAAAAAAAAAAGAATTAGAATTTTGGAGATTAGGGGGATGTGTGTATACAGGGATTTTTAATATGACAAATATGAACACACAAACCTTGTAACCATCCCGCTCTTCTTCATCGCCCTCTCTCAGCTGCACACTGTCTTCATCCTCCTCTTCTTCATCCAACTCACTCTCAGTGCTCTCCCCTTTTATATGCACATATTCTTCCTCACCCTTGATGGGCACACCAAGTCTCTCTGAGGAATGTGTGCTGTCATCTGACCCATCCTTCTGAAGTCTGATTTGTCAAAAAAAATAAATAAAATAATGTTACACAGCTACAGTACACATAAACACTGATCTGATCACAGACTAATAATGACTGAAATACTGCACCTGTGAAGCCCTGCCCCAACTTCATCCTCCTGCATGTCATTGGTCTCTGTCAGCTCCTCTTCTGTCTCTTCTGGGTGAGTTGGGGGCGGCCTGGGATGGTCTGTCCCCTTGGATAGCATCTTCACACACAAGGTTATGTTACTATGCCATAGGGTATTTTTGTGTGTGTGTGTGTGTGTGTGTGTGTGTGTGTGTGTGTGTGTGTGTGTGTGTGTGTGTGTGTGTGTGTGTGTGTGTGTGTGTGTGTGTGTGTGTGTGTGTCAGTACCTTATAGTGTTTCTCCAGGAAATGCTGGTGTTGCTGCTGGACCACCAGCTGCTGTAGGGCCTGAGGGGACTGGGGCAATGGTGCGCTCTGAGTACGAGCCAATGGCCTATGGCGAGGCAGCTTGTTGACAGTCCTCATTCCACTGGACACACCTCTCTCAGCTGTAACCAGCGGTGACTGGTTGTACATGGGTACTGAGTGTGGAAAAATCAATTGTGACTCAAGGATGAAGTAGGATAATGGTTTATGTTAGCATAGACCTTAGTGTGCATGTATGTGTGTACCAGCTAGCATAGCAGTCTGTTGTCTGGCCTGCTCCAATAACAGTACATGCTGCAATAGTGAGGAATGGGCAGAATGAGAGCTGGGAGTTGGGTTGTCTACATCATGCCCCCCTCCTGCAAAGAACCATCCTACAATTACTATTTATTGACACAATCATTTTTATTTTATCCAAATTTGACATAGAACTATGGCTAGGCTTACCTGCAGGTAGCGATGATGTGGACAGAAACTTCCCTGTTAGAGCTCCACCCCCTCGCAGTGACTGAATGGCTTGAAGCTCAGCTTCTTGCTGGGTAGACAGTTTCTGGGTGGCCTACAGATACAGCATATTTATCATTAATTCAAGTGCATATATACACAACATGATTAATAGTTAGGATGCAAATAGAAGCTGGTCACATCCACCGATTGGTCTCAGACCAGCTTCCAACTGATTAATTTCTTATAAAGATCTAGGTTGGCTAAACAATTTCTTTGTGTGCACACGTATATCATAAATATGTGCTGTAGGTTGACCTACCGAGATATGAGTGTTGGCTGGGAGGCCCAAAGAAATATTTGGCAAGGAGGGAGAGGTGTACAGATTCAGAGGACTCAATGTCCCATCAGCCCCAAGTGTCTGATGCAGTGATCTCAACTGTAGACACACACACACACACACACACACACACACACACACACACACACACACACACACACACACACACACACACACACAGACTAATTAGCATGAACTGAGACAGCTTAATTCAAGGCAGCTATTATTTCTAATGTACAACAGATATTTTACAACCCTGTGTTAATGCTGTAAGTACATGTTATGGTTGAAGCACACAAAAGATAAAGAACCACTGCATTTATTGGAAGGTATTACCAACAGAGTTGTATATTCAGTCAGAAATCGATTAGTTATTAGGTCTGCTATACATGTATCCTACATTTAATCTGTTTGCTATTCAGATGATCTGCCCATGTCAGTGTCTATCTACAGTTATCCCAAACTCAATCTGAACTAGATACTGCACACTTTTAAAGTAAAAGAACATTGATGACTATAAGTTACTCCAAAGATTAAATACGGCTGTTCGCCACTCATTTAACAGTGACCTGTAGCTGAAAGACTCAAGCAGGTTGTTTACTATGTGTTCTTCATGTTAGAGTGCACCTACCTCAGTCTGTATATTAGGAACTGATCCTGTGTTGCCATTGGCAATAGCAGAATTACTACTGTTAGGACTGCTGGGGCCTGATCCAGGAGCACTACTGCAGAGAGAGGAAACTGGTGGAGCGGCAGACAACGACAGAGTGGGAGGAATTATTTATCAAAATGGGTATAAATGTTAATGCTTTATTAAATATATTCTGAGTTGTTCTGTGTGTGTTCACCTGATATCTCTATAGCCCTCTTTTTGAAGGTGCTGATAACAGTCCCGTCCTTCCTGCGAAGCAGCGGAGAGCTCCGCCTTTCAGCCACCTTCTGCTTCAACCGTGAACGTACCTTCAAGTTGGGCTCAGAAACTAGGAGGAAGGTTAAAGAAAGCGGGTTAAAGTAAATAACAGTGGGTTAGAGTTAAGAACTCTAAAGTCATACTAAGGTATTTAGCTGCAATCTTGTCATCAATACTTTTCTATCAATTTCTTTGTTTCAGTGCTGAATGCAGTGTTGGCTTGGCAGAGTTTCACTGAGGCATTCAAGGTTCCTGGTCATTTCCCAACTGGAGACCATCAGGGCAGATAGAGAAGCTCAGGCTGTCTGGTAATCCTACATTACATTTTGGCCAGCTGCACATGTTGGCAGACTAGCGTGTTAGCTGGATGAGCAGCTACAGTAGATGTATTTTAAGACAGCTTTTGGTCAATAAGGTCAAGGTTAAGGACAAATGGAAAAAAATGCTTTCAGATTTTTACTGGTTAATCTCACTGAATTGTGTATCAATATTCCCTGACAGAGATTTAATATGAAGGAATTATGCAAATTGACCTAAATGCAGTTTATTTTCCGTGTATGTAGTGCAGTGAAAGCAGACTAAATGGTGAGCCATTTAAAGTCTTTAACAGGTCAAGAATACAGCAAGGTGGAGGAACTAATCCAGACACAAGGCCAGACATAAAAATGGGAATAAGTACACGCCCATAAGGCTCGCATGACCGACCCTCAGACCGAAACATGTGTCCCGAGGAGGCGGTCATGTGTGTGAAGATTCAAGGGTGGAAAATTGAGGAATAGTGTGCTATGACTTTTCTTTTTAATAGGGATTGGAGTTTCTGAAATATCGGGGTTTAAGTGCCCCAAAAAACCTATGTTATCCTCTGGGATAGTTTTCGGACCCAGGTGCACACAGACAACCCATATATCAAAACGTGCGTCCGGATGAAACAGTTGTGTGTGAAGTTTCAAGACCCTCAGTCGAATGGACGCAACAAATCCTCAAAAAACTGAAAAGGTCCCCATTGTCTTACACACACACACACACATACACACACACACACACACACAAACCACTGAAACCACTAAAACTCAGGCCCTGTAAGTCGCACGCTAATAAAATATACACCAAAACGTGTGGCCCGGCCAACCCGGACGTAGACGTTTGCTTAATAGCTATTACCATGTCCAAAAAGATCACAGAAAAACACCACAAACAAAAAAGGGCTGACAGCTGCTGCATGACATGCTGCATGAAATTTCACACACATATTTTAAAGACTTCCGGTTCCAAAGAGCCTAACCACAATAATATTCGTTATTTTTAAGTGGTACAAATTTAAATTTAAAAAAGGGTGGGTTCTGCCCATTTCAACAGCAGGGCCAGAGTGGAGGCACACAGTCACAATTTCTCTGTAATTGTCCAGTACTTTTTCTGAACTACTACTTGTGAAATAGTTTAATACCAGCTAAAAGAGAAAATAAAAACTTGCTAAGGCTAATAAAGTCTGACAGAAACACTTTCTTTATCACACAAACTTAAAATAATATCCTGAAAACTAGGTAACACAAACACAACAGAAACACCTTAAAATGACAAACAGCAGACTTCAAGTGACGGATACATTTGGCGTTATGTATTGAGGTTCATCACTGATCCACATGCACACATTATGCTTTCATCATGGAGAAAAACACCACCAAACATTACATTGACACTTTATCTGTGCACAATATTCAACTATTCTTTTTTTGAATTTGTACTTTTCCCACTACTGCATTTCGAATATGTAATTTAATAGGTGTATGTTTGTGTATGTACGTGGGTGCCTGTGTGTTTGTGTGTGAGAGAGAGAGAAAGAAAGGTTTAGTCTAGCTCTTTTGTGATGAGTCACAATCAGACTGACTCAGATTTATTAATGCACCACACTCCACCTCTGCATAAGCCCTCAAAAAACTACTTTTACATAGCAAAGGAGAGAATACAAAAACACAGCAGCGGCCTTGGTTGGTCTCTTCTACCTGTCTTACGAAGCGGGAAGTCATCTTTGCCCTCATAGTTTCCCAGTAAAGGGGGCAGTTTGTAGGAAGGAGGAGTTCCTGGGGTGTTACTCTGCGGAGGAGAGCACTGCTCCAGGGAGGTGTGCTGGGCTCCCCTGCGCGTGCGCACACGCACGCACACACGCACGCACGCACGCACGCACGCACGCACGCACGCACGCACGCACGCACGCACGCACGCACGCACGCACGCACACACACACACACACACACACACACACACACACACAGATTAGGAAAATGTTACTGGATGAGTAGCCTAACCAGAGGAATAATTTTGCATCTTCACAAATCTGATCACATTAATATCACTCCTGAGTGAAATCCTCAGTCAGATTGTCTAATTCTTCCTGATCCCATTAGTATCCGAAGGGTGACTTATGCAGAGTTCATTTATGATAACAGTGCCGACAACTAGATCACTTCACAATACCAGATCAAATCTTCTATTTTAATTCATATGTGCTAACATTTACTTCTCGGGGCATACTTGCAATCTCAGAAAATTAAAAAAAAAGATTCTGCCACATCTAAAGCAAAAATGTTCAACGTCCTTGTCCATTTTGGGAGGCTGCACAGAATGCTGGATTAGTCACATCAACAATCTCAGCTCATTTCTATTCTTTTGATAGACTTTAGAAACACTTCAACAAGACAGTTTATGTAACTACACAGAGCTGCACATCTGTTACTGTGGTTTAAGGGTTTACTTGTACTGCACACTAACTAGCTAGTTTCAAGCACTCATTTAGAACGAAAAAATAACCACAAACTGTGGCAACAGGAGTGTCTCAAAGGTGTGGTATTATAGTGAGACAGCAATGATACACTGATCTTGAGTTTTCCGTGATCCTCACCAGCTCTTTGTGGAGAAGGAATGGTTCAGTCCACTGAAGCTCGGCTCCTTCTTGTTGAGAAGGAACTCCTGTAGCTTCAGCTTCACCTCTGTGCTGGCAATGGCACCTTTCAAAAATAATAATATAAACAAAACATAAAAATTTGAGCAGTCAGGAGGCTTCTCTTTCTCTTTTTTCATATCAACATATTAAAAGGATGTTTTGTGCAAACAGACGTAGAAAATGATGATTGCAAGGTCAAAATTCTAATAACAGATCATAAAAAGAAACCATTTCAGACTCAGAAATTGTCCATCCATCTCCTGTAAAGCCCTGTTTCTAGACCACCGTGTCAGGATGTGGACAGATAACCAGCATGGGAATTCATTTATTTTTTTTAAACAAATTAAGAGTATAATTGTATCCTTTTTTAGCATATATGGGGCGGGAAAGAGTGACAGGATATTGTTTTACATGCTGTTCCATCCTAGTCTAACAACAATGTAAGCGTTTGACAGCTGTAGAGATTAACTGCTATAATTTCAGCAGCTCATCAGTTCAAGGTTCAAGGACAACATTATTGGTCCTGCTGAAGGAGCAGTCTTCCTTGGAAAGGCTGTTGACTTTTTGTCAGCATATGTGGCTATGCGCCTTCACAGATGTACAGCACAGCCACAGGAAATAATCAGATAGGGTTTTTTTATTTATGTTGATAACAAACTGAATGTTACCATTATTCTTGATTTGCTCAAAGCTTAAAAAAAAAAAGAAAAAAAAAAAACTGTGTGGCATCAGGAAAGCCTACTCTCTTTGCCTTTCTCTTTATTCCTCAGCAGCAGCAGCTGTTGCTCCAGTCGATGCTTCTCCTGCTCCTCGTGTCTTTGTTGCTCCAGTTTCCTCTTCTGTTCCAGCTCTTGCTGCCGCTTTGCTGCCAACAGCTCCTGTTGTTGCTTATACACACATAAATATAAACAGTAAAGTGATGACAAATAGCAAATGGTTAACCATCACAACAAAAGGCGAAGTGGTCATCAGGCTTGAACGTAAGATGATTTTCTCACTACCTTCAGGTGCTCCTGCAGCTGGACTTCATGTTGTCTCGTGAGGACTTCGTGTTTTTTCTGGAATTCTGCAAATAACATCTGTTTCTGGAGCTCCTGCTGTTGTTTGAGGAGTACAAGTTCTTGCTGGAGCTGTTGCTCTCTCATGGTTGTGTCCACCACTGCGACACCCCCTGACAGGGATCCAACCCTGGGTTCTGTCCGCAGATCCACTGGGCCACCTCCTCCACCTTGGCTATTTTCTCCTGGACCTCCACCGATAAATAAGAAGGCAAGTGGTCATTCATCTTAAAGTACCTGTGTGTTGTTTGACTTATTGAGTTCAAGAAATAAATGTATTGTTTTTATCGGTGGTGTTAGATGTTAACTTTTCTACATATAATCACAAAAAAAACTAAGTCACACTACCATACCACTAAACTGAAATTACATGTCTCAGTATCAATTGACTAGCAATACTGAGTTGCAGTACACAATATAAACATATTTCAGCCCATACATAGGGCTTAATTAAAAAGGCATCCATAAAATGTTGCATGTTAAGTAATTCCTGCAACCTAAGGACAATAGAATCTCTCAGATAGTCTACTGCTTCATTTTTAAGGGATATTTAACCTATTAAATCAAGCTGTTTTTGACAGAGGACAGCCATGGTCAAGGACTTACCACCTTCTCCACCTCCTCCCCTCTGATCACCGGTTGATCCTGCTGGACTCTGCATGCCCGAAGGGAGGCTGCTCTTCACCTCCAAAACTGCAGGACAGTGGAAAAACAGAGGAGAAAGAAGAGTCGCTTGTTATTTATACATCATTTGTTACTGCCTGCGCATACCCATTTGATTTAACTGCACAGCAGAGGGAAGGAAGATCCAGCCAATTTAAAATAACCACACACTTTCTACAGTATTACCCCAGTAGCAAACAGCACTGATTCAGAATTAGCCTAGTGTTACCTTAGCAATATCCTGGTCTATATTCAGCTTGGCTAAAGGACATGGCGGGATGTTAACATGTGCCACACATACTCTCAGAGACAAATGACGAGAGGAGCATGTTGTTATTTATAGCAGCGCGGCAGACACAGTGCAAAGAGGACTGCAGGTTGTATTACAGAAACAAGTGTAATTGGTAACATAAACCTGTCAGTGGATGCATTCGGCAGCTTGTACTGATCTGGATCTGTAGGCTCTACCGTGGCTAATCACCTCCACTGATTAATATTGATTTCCTGCTTCAGGCACCCAAGTGGTTTTAAGCTGGCATGTGCTCAGGTTCATGATTCCTCATCTCTAATTTGTCAACACCATTAAGGCTTTAAGCTGAAAGGCAGGCAGAGCTAGGTATTGTTTATGTAATTACACAAGCAGTGGCCTTATTGTAATATCAATAAATTCATTCATTTAGTAACTATCATAGCGCAAAAGAATTCACTTGCGTGACATGTCACTAGAGAATTGATATCAATTACACACACTGTGTGAGAGCCAGGATTTATGATCAAAGATTTATTTATTCAATCAGGAAATCAATAATAGAATGAGGCCTAAACATACTCCATCTTGAGTATAAGAACAGAGGTTTCGGAAATCTCAGACTGAAGGAATAATTGGTTTCAGTTTTTAAAAAAAGTAAAGTAATGCTGCTTGCTACTGAGAAGGTATTCTGATTCGTTCCAAGAGTTGTCAGTGTTCAGGATCAGTGTCACAATGCTGAGATTTGAAGCTAATCTTTCAGTTAAGCTTCTAAAATCAGCTTACTCTTCACTCATTTGCATTTGTGCAAATGCAACGTTAATGAAAAGAGCACCATCAACCTGTATCTTTGTGCACCTAAACTATGACAATGACCCACCATGCACCATACTGTCCTTGTGACCTCAGCTGACCCTCCGCTATTAGATCAGGATGCTTTGTAGAAGATTCCACACATTGCAGCGTCAGGTATTCAATGTCTGCTGGCCAAGGCGGAAATTTAATTAGGGCTTGCTTACTCTGTAGTCTGACCTGTGCTAATTTCCATGTGTGTCCTGCTGATCGGTCACCTAGCGTTCTTTGGCACACACGATCAGTAAGCCAATCAAACAGCAACATCGATAATCAGGCCGAGCCAATTAGCTCCGTCTTAAAAGGATTATGATGAAGCAAAATGAAAGCGTCCATAATTTCAGCTGTCAGTTCTTCTGCTGCAGTCATTTGACCCTTTCATTTTCCCCTGTGCATCGTAAATCTCAGTGTAATCACAGATTTTATTTCTGACTAAATATTGAGTAATTTGCACATTATTTATCAGAGCAAAACTGAGCGAGTCCAATTATAGAGTTGGTGGTTTGTGACCGTTAAGTTCACGCCCTGAAAAATGGCACTACACTCTGTGTGTGTGTGTGTGTGTGTGTGTGTGTGTGTGTGTGTGTGTGTGTGTGTGTGTGTGTGTGTGTGTGTGTGTGTGTGTGTGTGTGTGTGTGGCCTTCTAAATTACCTAAACAAATATTCTGGCATTTCACTGTGACGCACGTGTCTCCCCTTCCACTACAACACACACACTGTCCCTGTGTGTGTGTATATGTGAGAGACTGCTCTGTGAGTGTGTATACAACAGTCCACTTGGCAAGAGAGCAGCATTCCACAGCAGCCGGCGTCTGACGTCAAAGCCCTAGACATTTATAGTCTGGTAAACACACACACACACACACACACACACACACACACACACACACACACACACACACACACACACACACACACACACACACACACACACACACACACAGACACAGACACACACAGACACACACACTCTAACGTACAGTCTGACAAAGAGGCAACATTTCAGGCGATCATGTCAGGCTCAAACTGAGCACAGCTTGCTGTTGCTGTCAGCAATGTATGTCACCAACAGAAGAATAAAAAAGCAGCATATCCGTTGAGAAATCAACAAAAGATATACACTATTTTGTACTGAAGGTATGTCAAAGAGAAAAAATAAGGACAGGTTGTATGTATGTACAACATGTTTGTAAATTGTCTTGTATGCACGTTTTCATGTAGCACTACACCACCGAGAGCTTTTTCCTGGTAGTAATCAGCTTAATCAATGTATTAGCTCAGTTAACAAGGGCTTGAAAGTAACTAAGGAACTTTGACACCCGCAGCACAGCTGAAAAGGAAATGTCTGAATGCATTTTCTAATAATGTACCATGACTTACTGACGGGGGTGTTAAATTTGTTTTTGATTGATCCTAAATTGATTTTAAAATTCTACACTATTTCAAAAGATAGACATGACTCAGATGACATTCAGAGAAGTGACAGCTGATTAACATGTACAGCATGATTAACAGGTTTAGGAGAGAGGTTCAGTAAAACCTGCATGTGGGAAATAAACTCAGGTTTGCTGTTCTAGTGTTTAGCATTCTCCATATTTAACTTTTTGAGTGTTTTGCATCATTAGCTTGTGTCATAATTAAATGACCTCTTGGTGGTGTAGTACAAGTCTTGTGGTTTGTCCGAAGTCAATCAACTTAAAGTCACTTTTTACTTCCCTTGAAAACTTTTACCATCCGTAGTTAGAAACTAAAAATTATGTTAAATACGAATTCAGAGAAAAGACAGAAGGAAGAAATTCAAAGCTGTGTATCTAAAGTGATTGTGACGACACCGTTCCAGGTTGCATGTTGTTGCTGCGGCTGAGCCTGCATGGTATTTGTAGAAACCTGTATTCATCTTTCCTTTTTTTCTTTCCATTTCTCCTTGTCTTGTGTCTGTGTGCTAAAAAAAAAGGCAATGACATCGGTGCAGTAAAAAAGCCTGAGAGAGACGAAGAGAAAAGAGCAACAATGAGAGAGGAAGGTAAATATAGTATAATGGCTGTGTGTACTTCAGTCAAATTAGAAGCTTACGGAGATTGAAGAGTCACATGTGCAGCGTTGCTATAGAGACTGAGGGTGGGCCAGAATTATTATGGGTTGCAAGACTGTGTAGGTCATCTACAGCAGAGGCTGACTGTTGTCGCTCTGAGCTTTATGTCTTTGGCAGCATCTGGTTCAGGCAGAAAGCGTGCGTGCTTTAAAAGCTACATTATAAATGTGTTTTTGAATAAAGAATTTGGGGCAGGAAAAGATGACAAATTATGCCAAATTTTTAGAATTAAAAAATTCTAAAATTTAAATTTAATTAAAAATTAATAAATTAGAAGAAAAAAAAGATGCTAAAATAAGAAAAACTATACATAACCAAAACATATAGCAGAAAAACTGTATCATAAATGTCATTTTGCAGTATGTTATTTTTACTTTATCATAAGTGTTATTTTGCCTCTTTCATTCAGTTTTGTTGTCATATATCGATATTATAAATAACAAAATCAAAATTGAGTTTCAAAAAAGAATGTGAACAATATTGGTAAAGAGTAAACATCAGAGCCTGTGGCAATGTCAATATAAATGTGCGTGTGAGGAAGTGGAGCTCAGACACATAAACGCATCCAGTATACACACTGACCTCTGTTGCCCAGTTAGCCAACAGTGTAATTTCAACTGAAAAGAAGATTAGAGTGAATGTGCATCATGTTTGTACCAGTAACAACCTACTGAAATCAATCCACAATCCACAACCCAAATCCAAGTCAGCTCACCTTACTTTGACAGGCTAGAACATAACAGCCACAGGCTGATCACACACAACCGGCACTGCAAATCTGACTAAATAAACTGAGAATGTTTCAACATGCGACAATAAAATAGCAACAGAGGTGCCCTCCAGGTTACCTTTTATCACCCTATGTGTGGCAAACCTATACTATCTTTCAGATTATTTTTGCCATTTTGTTTTACACAGTTGCGAGTTCTCATACATATAGACAAAACAATGTTTTGGAATTTTTGATGCAGAACTGAATAGTCATGAATACCAAGGTCTATTCCAGCCTCTTAACTAGTGAATGGACCACAAAAATTCCTCTTGCTGACACCTGTCTATTGCACCTTGCACAGTATGTGACCCCGTGTTTACCTGCCTGAGCATGTGTGAATCACAGTTTAAAGAGCTGTTATCGAAACCTTCTGTACATCACTGGCAACAAAAACTGGTCAAAATACATATACACATAGGTTATAATTACATAGGTTATTTTTATTTAAAAAAAAAAAAAAAAAAAAAAAGCATTCATGATTAAATCCAAGTGTTTACCCCAACAGATCATCAAACCTCCACTACAGAGCAGCTGCTTCATCCCTCTCCCCTCCTCGCCTAATACGGATGACTCACCGGCAGTGGGCATGGCAGCACCGGAGCCCCTGTTGCCGCTCAGGAGCTCCAGAGGCTGGTGGTTACCGTCTGTGCTGGTAGAAGAAAAACAGGACTCAGTCTCATAGATGGTCTGCAGCATGGTGCACAATCCTGACACCGTTGGATGTAACAGCATGCCAAACGAGGAACTCTGCTCTAATTTGTCACAAAAACACCAGTCCTTCCTTCAGAGATACAAGCATGATTTTGTTTAGGCTTCAAGTTGCTGAGGTCTGCCGTGCTAAAAAACATCTAAAAAGTTCAAATGGAAACTTTGAAGGCTTTTCTGAATCCTGTGTCTAAAAAAAACCTCAATCAAAAATTTCAATGACTGATATCAGAACATGCTCTTTGCTTTTGGTTTGTATCCCATCGAGGCATTGAGGGTTTTTCAGGTTTCTTGGGGCAACCAAGTACTTCTTTCCTCTTCTCTGCTGGGCTCAGGGCATCACTCAAAAAAAGTCAAAAAAGATCGCCGCTCAGGTTGACTCGTAGGACAACAATTTGTTAAAACAGCAGTGCTGGCTTTGTTGCAGGTGAAAGAAAAGATTTCCCTTCAGTGTCTGGAAGCCTTTTGCAGTATTCACCGAAATAAATCCAAGACCAGAGAGGAATCAGTGACATGTCATGGCTGCTTCCAGTCCCCCAACCAGGGCAGCTCCACGAGCTCAGAAGCGATGAAAGAAATCGCTGCTGCAGCCTCTTCACCGCGTCCTGCAGCGATACAACAAAAATACAGGCAATAACGAGGAGAAGCTGTATGCCCCTGCTTGCGTGCATCACAGGGTCCGCACGCTGTTCTCCTCCTGGACGACAAGAGAGAGAGGAGAGGAAGAAGAGGAGGAGGAAGAGGAGGAGGAGGAGGAGAGACGAGGACGTAAATAGCTAAGGGAGAGCACTCCCCGAGGTTCCATGCTTCCAAAATTAGAATGAAGCGCTTAGAGAAACACAGAAAGAGGGGAATGAAAGGAAGGGGCACAGGGGTAAGAGCAGTGCGATAAAAATGAATTGTAAAGAGAAAAATCAAGTTCAAATCTTCCCGGAATGAAGAGACAGAGAGCAAGTGCACAGAAACAGCTGCTGGTCAGATGGCCAACAGTCACTGCTTGAAAGCGTGTGTGTTGTGTGTGTGTGTGTGGGATGCATTTTGAGCAACTGAATGAATGCTGAAGAGGGCGTGCAAGAGAGAGAGAGGACGAATGCATTCACTGGGTGGGAAGGAAGTTAAGCGGATGGAGAGAAAGTCAACATGAGCTTCAGTTTCAAAGAGAGCAGACTCTATTAACATCTATCCTTCCATGTATCGCTGTGCGTCTGTGGCGCCGCTGATTTCGTTTTTTGTTGGGATTAAAGAAGAGGAAGGGGAAAGGAAAGAGGAGATGAGAACAATTTATAACACGGGCGATGGGGGGAGGTTGACGGAGGGAATATAGCTCAAAATAGCCTGCCAAAGAGGAGGAGTTAGAGATAAAAATAGACAGAGGGAGCAGTAAGCTTAAAGCTCTCAGGGTGAGGTGGGGGGGGGGGGGGGGTTGCGTGTGGGTGAAGGGAGGGGGAGACATTCAGCACTGTCATATTTCTGCATGGCGCTGCCCCGAGATCTCCCGTCAATCAAATCTAAGATTAAAAAAAAAAAAGTTTCTCTCTAGTTTTGAGGTGCAACATTCTTCTATTTAGAAAGGACTATTCATGCTGACATATTTGCCTGCGCGATGTTGTGGCATGGCTGGACTCTAGCATCGACCCTGGGAAGGTACTTCAGAAAACAGAGCCAACTCGGTGAACCACAAACGTCGATCACTGAAAAAATCCGATTTACACGCAAAACAGCACATTTTCCCATGAACAATGTGTAGACAAATTAAAAGCCAACCTATAATAAAATGTTTTGTTTAAAATGATGTTTACATTACATTTTTGACAAATCTAGAAACTAGAGAAAGGAACAAATCTAAAATGCGTCTGTATTATTATATAGTATCAAATTGTGCAAACATGGAAGCAGACGGGGTTGTTCTTACTGGTTTATTGTGCAAACACCTAAGCCCCCAGTTTAACATAAAGTGTTTTCCATGCAACTTCAAAGTGTTTGTTACAACTGCAAAATGTCACAGAGAAGCCCGGGGAACACACTTGAGATCCAAAAAGCCGCACTGCTCACTTCTCGCACTTTGCTGTCAGTGTGGATATTATTAATTGAAACCGCTGGCTGCTATTTATAGTTCTTGTTTGTTCCATTCAGCAGCGAAGTCCTAAGTGAAACTGCACTTTAAAAAGAGGTTTCCAGTGTTCTAACTGAAAGCAATGGGTTGTCACTGTCTTCTAAAGTGCAACTGAGGATCAGGATGAATCAGGTTTTATTCCACCAATGCTGATACATATTTATAAATATAATGTGGGTACAGATCCATATTTTCAATACATGCCAATGTTGTATCACTGCGGCTCCTCTCTGCAGTGATTGCTGCAGTGAAGAATGATTCATTTTCAAGAGTCATGGAATTTCATTGAATCAGTTTATCATTCAGCCCACGTCCTCCACATCACCTCCATCCCATCATCATCCAAAGCTTCTGTGTAAACAGTTCTGTGTCTTCAGACAGCTTTACAGCCGTCTCCACATGAATCACAAGCAGACAGACTAAATACATAGAAAGGAAAAAAGTAAATAAGGGAATTAATATGAAAGCCCCTGTATTGTTTCACAGTCAGTAAAGCTGCAGCCTGCTGTTCCACTAGTAAGATTATTTATTTAAGGTTTGTTCTGTTACCTTCCACCCTCATTTCTAATCTCTCGCAGCAAAACAGACAAAGAACGATGCAACTGACCAGGAAGCACGTCTGACATCTTAATGGTTTCACATACTGTGAAAGGTGCGTATGTATGTGTGTGTGTGTCTGTGTCTGTGTCTGTGTGTCTGTGTGTGTGTGTGTGTGTGTGTGTGTGTGTGTGTGTGTGTCTGTGTCTGTGTCTGTGTGTGTGTGTGTGTGTGTGTACTGCAGTAGCTCAGCGAATGACTCATCTCTGCATTTCTATTTGAGGCACATCAACCCCTGGAGTCACACTGCTGTATGTCTGTGTGGTGTGTGTGTCTACTATATCTGTATCCATGACAACCAGATCAACCGATCACTAAATCCAAGACAAATGTCTCCCAATATTCCCAGGGGTCATATTCTTGACTACAGCATATGGTAGAGGTATTATATATGATTTTGACAAATAATGCCTGCACATGCCACATTTTATCTTTTTTTTAGAATGTATTCAGTGAGTAACACTCACAATTTCCCAGTAATTTCACATTTTCCACTTAAAGAAGCGAGCAACTTTCCTTCTTTGCGGTCCAAGAGCTTGTGTCAGGTTAAGTACAGCAATCTCCACACAATTTCTGTAGTAGCATCCTTCAGATGTAATTTACTAAATAACAGAAGCCCAACATATTTTTCCCAGTTTTAATTGTGGTTTTGTCATATTAGCTGATTTTCAAAGTCCTTGGTAATCATGGCGAAAACTTGATATTGACAACAAAACCTCGACCTTTGTTACTGAACAGCCTAATTAATATGAACAATGCACATTGCTGTAGAAATCTGACCAGGACACATGAGAAGTAACTGGAACTAGACTGTCATGGATTTCTGTCCTTAAATCAAACCTTTTTCCAGGTCCACTGGGATTTGGATATGGGTGTAGAATATTTTATATTATACACTCTACAGCAGAAATCAGAGCAAACTAAAGAGTATTTCTGCAACAAATATCATCCATATGAGACATTTCAGTCTTATATTGTTTGTTCAGTCGCTAAATACACTGAGAGGTTTGTAAGTGACCATATAAATGAAGTAATCCACCAAACAATCTGGATTAAATGGAAAGTATAAACCTTGTGCTGCATTAGTTCAGCAATTTATTCAAACTCACACTTACAGAACATAGCTAACCCTAGATTTAACAAAGAAAAACATACACGTCCACCCACAAGCCACTCGGTGTTGACACACACCATTTTTCAACTGAATCAGTACGAGCCACGAGGATGCACTTGCCACTGAACAGAGCACCTTTCTGAAAGGGAGAGAAGAATGCGCGCGCTTACCTGACATGTGAGATGAATTTATGACGGCTGATTCTGGACCTGTGGCCCCCAACCCTTCCAATGTGTATTTGCTTGTGCTAAAGTGGATCTTCGACGTCAGCCATGTGTCAGAGGACAGAGGAGCGATAAGCAGGGCAAGGCTGAATTCCTCTGAATTTCAGTTCTTCTGCAAAAGAAAAATGTAGGAGAGTTAAAAAATTTGTCTTTAGAGACAGACAGGATTGTTCTACATTTGGTGAGACTGGAAACGCTGGAAATTAATGTCGGTGGAAATTTAGAGTTAGTTACACTCCAGCACCTCCTGGATAATCTTCTGCTGACCACATTAGAAATTCCTCATCTTAAAAGCATTTCCTCTATAAAAGCAAAAACTGAAACATGCTGCTTTTGACTAAAAAAAAAACCTCTCTTGAGTACCCAAGCATGTAAGAACAAAAATCAGATTAAGCTATTCATTATTAAAAGGTAATAATCCTTTTATTATAAAAGGAATTCTGGTGCTTCCTCATAAATTAGGACAAGGAAATATGATGGTTGACATCACACGTTTAGCCCGCTGAGAAATAATGACTGAAATGAATGAAATTTGTAAACTGTATACTGATTGTTCTTTTGGGGGGTTTTTTTTCATACAAATGGCCAGATATGGGAATTGTTTCTAAAGCCGGGGTAAGCACAATGTGTCCTATAAAGTATATTGTTGTTATGTCACTCTAAAACAAAACACTGAAGAACTAAATATAAAATATGCTGATGGCTTCATGCAGTCGGGACATGCCCAGATGATGAGGTCGTAATCAATTTGCAACGTTCCCTTCAAGTTGTCTCACCTTATGCCACTATGTGTTGTTTGGCTTCAAAAGCTGAACAGTTAATGCTATCTGTTTTCAAATACAGACAAGTGTGCAGAGAAAAAGACATTAAATTATTGACGACCCCTTCCCAGTAAATGCCATACTGTGATAACAGTTGTTATATTGACACAATTGGGGGAAAAACTCTGATTAATTAAAACACTGCTTCTGTGAACCTCTGAATATATTATGTATAATTTATTGTTCTGAGCACACAGGATGGCCAGGAAAAGATACAGCCTTCCCCTGTAAAACATATAAACAATCTAAAAGCTTAAATTTGCAAAATGAAATTAAAAATGGCTTTATTCCACAATAATGCTTTTTTCTCTGTTGGATAACGTTTTAAATGGCTTTGTGCCTTTTTCTTTTTATAACCTGGAGATGTGAAAATATATCAATGTTATAACCACAGTAAGGCTCACAGTAGGACTTTGAGACACGCTGGTTGTCTGCTGCCCTCTGCTGGTCTCATAATAAATTTATGAACAGTTCACGTTTGTCTTGGTCAAGAGAAGTTTGTGAAAATAATGCTATAAAAATGAGAGTTAATCCTACATGTGCAGTACCTTGTATGGATTAAAATGTGAGAAACATACTACCAGAGAACAATAATCTACAGTTTTTACATACACACTTATATTTTATAATTGCAGAATTCATGAAATTAAGAGAACTTTTTTAGCACAATAAACTTTATATACATTTAAACTGATAATCAATATACATCCAAAATTCTTGGAAACCTGCATTCATAAAAATAAGAAAAGCTGATATCACTCGTTAATTAGCTGATGCATGTGGCTCTACTTCAATTCCAACAGACAACACCTAAAAGAAGTCACAGGAAGTCCCTATTACACCAGTAACCAGGCTGGGTGCCCTGGTAACAGTGGCAGAGGCCAAGATAATGGGATAAAGCTGTAGCTGCGTGCATGTTTGCACGCGTCTATGTAAGTGTGTGTATTACAGAGCTAACTATCTGTGACAGACTAACCTGCTGGCCAACTGCTCTATTAGCCCAATGCAATACAGCCAACACACGCACGCACGCAAAAAGAGAGACAGAGAAAGATAAGACTTGCTTTATTTCTATTTTATCTGCTTCCATTTCCCTCTCTTCCCTCTCTCGCTCTGCTGCCTCCTCCTCCTCCTCCTCCTCCTCTTCACACCATCATTTCCTAAAATACTTGGCCCTTCCTACTCTGGTGAAGAGCAGGAAGTGCTGCCATGGGAACCAGGGAGCTGGCTCCCGTGGTAACACTTTACCACAACCCAATAGTGAGTGTGAGAATTCCATTTACAGCGATGACTACCGACTCTCAATCCTTTTATCTGAGCGATGTTTATCTGTTCTCCTAATTACGGCAGGAGCCGCACTAACTGACTAATGATGGCCCACCTGTTTGCATACTGCTGCTTCTTTACAGTCCAAATTTATTACCGTGGACGCTTGTCTCTTAAATTCACCATTAATGGTATGTTGATGCTAAAACATAAAATTAGCTGTCTCCATCTCAACAAGACCGAAAATCCAATTAAAGATTTACTGTTTTTGCGAAGAGGATTCTTATTGGGTTAACCACATTAACACTGCAGTATAGATCATCACGGTATTGTTTGTTTTGTAATATGTACACCCCCCCTTGTAATACGTACATCAACTGGATAGTTTAAAGTGAGTTTTCATCTTGATGCTGCCTGAGCTTCAACTATGACCAACCCACACACAAGCTCACTTTAAAGCTGCTTACTGATATAACCTTTTGATATAACAATTGATATAACAACAATCTGATATAACAATTGACATAACAACAATCTGATATAACAATTGACATAAAAACAATCTGATGTAACAATTGTTGGAACAGAAGTGAACATAAAACAGCTGGCAGACAGGAAGTGCAGCATCTGGTGACTCCAATACATAGAGAAGTGTTAGTCAGTCAGTCAACAAAAGGGGCTAAAGCTGAGCTGACCTGAAGGGGAGATGAGCATTGAATCAGTGAGCCAAACACACAGAGCTTCAGTTTAATATTACTAAATCAAAAATTAATCATATAATTAAGAGGACTGGCAGCTGTATACCTGAGATCATGTCAAGAATGAAAAAAAGGGCTTTATCTTTTGTCCTGAAACCCTCTGAATCCAGCTCCCTGAGCTGCTCAACAGCCTGAAGCTACCCTGTGTAAAGAAAATTAAGTGTGTCACCGTGTTCAGACCTGCATCCAGTTTTACAGACAGACTCTAAATACAATGTAGACCCCTTTGGAAAATCTGTCAGTATAACACTTAAAACTCTTACGTAACAAATAGAATAACCCTTGACCTCTGACACCAGTTCCTAATGGATGGACAAATCCCTCACCATTGCCCTACAGAATATCAACAAATACTTCAATGTGGGAATGGGATACAGACTCTAGGTCTATTTATGACATAAGGTTGTTGTTTGGCTTTCCAAATCAGAGGAAGATCTGATTTCAGCCTTTCTTGATCTTTAAGTCTACGTGTGTCCACACTGTTCATGAATAGAAGCCAGTGGAAGGAAGGAAGTTTAAATATGATAAACAAATAAACTGTAAAATATGAGCCACCATTTCAAGAGCGAGATATGCTAAACTAACTTCTTCAACAGGTATCAAAACTCCAATCAATCATGTTCCTCTGCTGATGGTCTTCACCTAGTGTATTCAATCTGTAGCTCAAGATTTTCAAAAACAGATGACCCAGAATATTTAAAAAGAAAAGCTTTTGCACATGAAATCCGCTTTCTAAATGTGAACACTGGCTAGGTTAACATTCTGATTAGCTTTTTCAAAAACAATGTTTCCATCACCAGACAAAGTTTGATTTGGACATTGACTGTAGTTCTTGTACACAACTTAGCATTTCTGGTCTCCCATTTCACAGTTCTCATGAGGGTCGCTTATTTTTAGATTTCAAGATGAATTAATAATTTGTATTAGGATGAAATCCTTTTGAGGATCCAGAAATATGGAGATGAGAGTTATTTTGTCTGACAACAAAAAAAACAACAACTTTTCAGCATCACTTTACGACTGAGATAATGTACAGCAGACATGACACTTTGCAAATATTATCATATCACATGCCTTTTAGACTCTCTGGCAGTTTAACTACACATTGTGGGAATCTTCTAAAGTTGAACATGACATAAAAACAATGACAAGAGAATATTCAATACAAGTTTATGTGTTTGGAAGACATCGGCATCAATCAAAATGTTTAAGTCATGTTATAATATGTCCTTTTAGGGGGACTAACAAAAGATGGAGGGAAGAGAGAAATATACAAAACTGGACAGCTGGGTGGGATTAACCTAAACTCAAACCAAAAGGGAAAATCTTGATTTCAGGTATCAAATGATGTCTAAGTTACGTAATCTAACCCAGCGTTTGGATTCTTGATGACTGATTGTGTCCAACTTTTAGGAAGTTAGCTTGTAGACATGCCGTTGACATTGTGGAAACTGTTACCTGTTCAGTAGCTCGCTAGCTATCTGTCAGGTGTCCGCTCATGTCCTTTAGCTGCTTCAAAGTTAGCTACGATGTTTGTTTATTTTGGGGGGGTTTTCCTTACCGACACTCAGTCACATTCCATTTTTCAACCTGCACACATTTATTTCGATTTATTTTTCCAGTATATCTTCCCCCGTACAGTCACGCGCGCACGCACACACGCACTCTTTCTCTCTGTTTCTCTCTCTCTCTCTCTCTCTCTCTCTCTTTCTCTCTCATGGTACCTTGGATGTCGTGCGGGTCCTCCTTGGAACGCTTGTGTGCACAGAGGTCGCTTCCTCCTGGCGTCGTTTTCCGTTGACTCTCCGTGTGTCCTCCTCCGCGTTGAACTCCACCGCGTCGCTTAACGAAAAATATAATTTCTCAAGCAAGACGCGTCTCACCTCCTACGGTTTCACGTCCTCCATATTTACACATATTCTCTCTCTCTCTCTCTCTCTCTCTCTCTCTCTCTCTCTCTCTCTCTCTCTCTCTCTCCCTCTCTCTCTCTCTCTCACTCTCTCTCTCTCTCTCTCTCTCACCAACAACAACATTATTGACGTCCTCCTCCTGCCACGTGACCAGTCTGCTGGCGCTAAATATAGCCTGAATAGAAAGCAATGGAGGCAGACAGACAGGCAGGGACAGATACACAGTTCGGTCTTCGTGGCGTGCCTGCCTCACCTTATTTCCCCATATTTCTTAGACATATGCAACCTCGACTGAGATTAGAGATTATATCAATAGCTTGACAAGCATACTTATTTAACACTAGCTGAGCAGTGAAAGCTTTGTTAAACTTTATTATTCCTCTGCATAAAGATCAAATGGATATATTTCTTAAAAATATATGTCTTTAAGGCAATTTCAATTTGAGGTCAGTTTATTGATAATAATTTAATACTAATTAGTACTCCATCTCAGTTGTGGCATTGCAGTCAGGAAACCCTGATCAGCAGTAATCTGGGGGGGTTACTGGAATTCTTCAGGCCACTTTTAACCATCTGAGTGAATTAATATTCCATCTTAATCTTGCGTGAAATATAAAGTCTTAAAAAATCATAGACTGTAAGTTAAGATGGACAATGGGAGCCTCAGAGAAGTGGGGCCTAGCTCCTTGATTTTCCTCCTGCTCAGCCTTTTTACAGCGAAAGTAGTGAGACGCCATCCACCTTTAATGGCCTTAATCAAGTGGAAATCTGTTTTATTATTAGATTTTAAGCCTTTGTCCTGTCAAGAGATCCTGACAAATCAAATCAACATATAAAGCTTTCATGATGTCAAGATAATTCCATTTTAAAAAGGAAAATGTGGCACTTGTTACACCACAGACAGCACCTGTCTCTCTGACTAATACACACACACACACACACACACACACACACACACACACACACACACACACACACACACACACACAGTGAATAAAATTACAATTTCCTTAAAGATAAGTGCGGTAAACAATAATTCTGACTCACTGCAGGGTGTAAGCACCCTTGGTATCTTTAGCAGGATTTTTGCAGCAACATCCTGAAACCTGCAGTTACTGGCTGACATTAGAATTGTATTTATATTGCAGTTACACCACCTTTATTATTCTCTATCGTCCTATAATTTTAGCTGCCACAGACATACAGCCTTATGTTTAGGGTCCTGCCACAGCAGGCTAACATGTTTTTTAGTGACGTCTTTGAACACGTGCATAAATTTACTTCAGATTTTACCTGGGTTAGAACCCAGACTGACATTTGAGATAATTCATGAAATCATTCATTGATCTCCCTATAGCGCATAAAGTGGAAAGTATTTTTCCCAAATGAGTTTGATGGACACAGACTTGTGCACTGACATTGACATGCAAAGAAAAACAGCAAACAATGGAGTGTTGGGCCGGTGAGGTTTTCAAGGTGGATTCTAATAAGAACTCAATTATGACGCTGGTCCAAAGTAACCAGAAGAATTAGCAATGGCACACTGAAGATGATGGTGGATTAAAATGAATAATGAATAAAAAAATCTGACTTCACTGTTTACAAAGGCGAGGAAAAGAGAAGAGAGGAGGAATCATCACGGAAGCTATAAATATCCCCACTCTTTGCACAATGTGACTGCAAAACAGATAGATGAGAAGAAAGAGGGAGCAGAAGTGAAGGAAAATGAGAGAGAGATGTAGGTAAGAGAAATGGAGAGGCATCGGGAGGGGAGAAATGAAGGAAGGAGAAGCTGAGAGAGGAAGGTGGAGGGTTGATGTGAGGGGATAGAAAAATTGGGAAAAACGAAGGAAAAAATGTCATGCATGAACAGAGGGAATAGGAGAGAGGTAGGTGTGGGAGCCAAAGAGGGGGAGAGACAGAAATAGCGACGAAGAGAGAAAGAAAGAGTTATTCTGGTAATGATGTTGTTGCCATGGAGATGCTGTGCTCAGCTAGGGTACTCTACAGGTACCTTGTGGGTATTATTAAAGCTCTTTTCTTATTGGATCACGAGACTATTGATTGTTAAACATAGGTCAAAGGCCATCCCATTACCCTTCTTATCTATTTTTTCTTCTTTCTCCTTTAAACTAATAGATACTGTACTCACATTGTAACAAATTATACACATGTACTTCAATTTACATGTGCGTTTTGGACTAAAGAGTATTGAAGAAGTGACGATCATTAGTAATTATTAGATCATTTCTGCATTTCTGATGATGCTTTTTCTATACACAGTGATTCAGATCAATTTCACCCCCACTGTACCGCAAATGTTCATTTATGATCAAACTTATCTCTGTGTTAAACACACATGTGCATGTGTGGGATATGAACAATAAAATAAAAAGAAAGATATTGAACAGATAGTGTCAAATTTTTAATATAGACACTTACTGTGTCAGTGGTGTGTACCTACATTTCATCACTGTTTGCTTAAGTAGAGCAATGTGAGATTAAAAAAAAAAATTACAGGGACATGTTGAATGCAACTACTTTTTTATTAATGTCGAAAAAATTACTGGACACTTCAGTTTAACTTGGGCCGATCAGTCAATCAAACGGTTGTTTCTGGAACTGTCCATGAAAGTGGCGCTGTTCTGGACTCTGACATTTCTGTTTTATCTGTGTCTGTCATATATTCTGGTGATTCATCTCCCTTGATGCTTCCCTGCTGTAGCTGCCTAGAACAGAATAATGTTTACATGAGTAAGACTTTTTGGTGGTAAAGTCAATGCATTACAACAGTATAAGACTCAGAATGTAACTGACTGTCATAGCCAAAATTTAACACCTTACTACCATAGCTCTAATTTTGCAGACAAAACTAGTAGGAAATTAGTAGGCTATCTGTCATTGTCCAAGTTTTAATAATAGCATTTTAAGGTAAATGCAACAGGAGTGTTGTAATGTTGAAATAACTTGGTTGGTACAAAATAATATTATTAGTTAATATAGTGTCATGCCTTGGTACACTTGTGTAGTTAAAATAAATCACGAACAGCTTTTAAGTTATTTCAGTAAAATTACCTTCAACTTTAAAATCACTGTTAAAAACAAAACAAAACAAAACAAACAACATTCAAAAGGGCACGTGTGGCCCAAGGGGCAAAGGCAGGTGCTGTAGCGCCACCTAGAGTCTACCTGGGCACACAACAGGGCAGTGGTGAGTCAGCTCTGAGTCACAGGTGACATCACAAAATCAACAGAGAGAAGGGGAGGGGGGGTTGCATACTAAAAGTGTAATACTATTTGTAGTCTTAATATTGACATATTCAGTGACAATAACTCATCCACCCCTTTTCCACCTTCTTAATTTGCTTTGTGCAGCCGGCAGAACCGTCAGGCCTCTTTTCGAGCACAATTTTCACATTATACAACCCTGCAGCGCCCCCCAACGTTCGAAAATGACAAGTGCACCGAAACGGACGCGAGCGACCGAAAGGACTCCGCACTGAATCGTGGCAGAAACCTGCACAAAAAAATGCAAGCAAACTCATAATGAACAAAGTAGACAGTGGCTGCACTAGAAATATTGTTTTTTTTAATTATTTCATTCTTTAACAAAACAAGCTTTAATGTGGAGCGAAGAAATTGTAATTGTTGTGACGCTATTTATCATACTAATTTCTCATCTGATGCTTAATTTACTTTGTATTTATAAAACAGGTCTGGTATAAAAGCATCTTTTGTGTCATATGGAGATATTATTTGGATTCTGGGAGGTTTTTCTCAGAATGAAAATGTGCGTGCCAAACTAATTAAATTATTTTCCTGTAGAGCAGTAAAAGGAAAATATCTGTTCCCCCTAATGGAATCATCCGTACACAGGTCACAAAAGGAGAATAATTGAGCGTTCTGCTCACGGCAGAACATCACATCAGTGGGTGAGCAAGAGTCGGCCTGGGCTTCGGTCCGATTCCGATCCACATCACATGTTAGCACATGGAAACGGTCTGCTGCAACTGGCTTCAGTCGGAACCGTCGATTTAGAGACGGACACCTACTTCCTCTCTCGGTTGTCAAGGCAACAAAGCTTCAGCTGTTAGTCAGCGGTCCACATCCCACCACCACCACCATCGCTGCTCTTATTCTGACGTCAGCGGCGTCGCCGTGACGACTGAGATGGTCACGTGTGTGACCGGACCGAGCAGAGCATTTCAGAACTAATCAGTCGCAGATCAGATTGATTAAAAAAAAAAAAAAAGAAAATAATTTCAGTGCGTGCAGACGCCTTTCTGCCACGGTCCGTGCGTGATTAGGTAGACATATCGCGTGCGCGCGCGCGCCTTCGTGCACACGCGTGGGGATCGGGAGCAGGAAGGCGGATCTGCCACCGGACTCCGGGACCTCCTCACTGTGAGGCGGCTGCAGCGCGGTCAGTCGCTACTTTGTTTCCACCAGGCGTCTCCTCTCGTTTCTTGCACTTGTTTCTTGTCGGCGTTGCCATCCCGACAGAAGGAAGGTAAAGGCGAGCCCAGACAGCGGCAGGTAACAGGGGGTGGGGGACTACGGAAGCCCGCAGTGTTTGCTTCTGCTCCGCCTGTGCTGGCGCAGCAGCTGCGGGTTAACCGGGCCGTCGTGAGGGAACCATAGACCTCATTTTGACTGTATCGTGTTTTTCTGGGTGCGTGTTTTTGTACTCGGCTCAAGCGGGACGTTTTCTGCGCGTCGCGTTTCCCCTCCCCGACTGTTCCAAAACGGAATCGGATCCAGCAGCGCACAGCTGGACGGTGACGCGTTTTCTTGTGAAATTATGGGATTAAACTGTGCGTTTTTATTTTATCAGCCTACCAACATTCGAGAAGACTACGTAAAGCTCATTCATGTGCTTTATTTTCCAGATAAACATCATAAATTTAGCCTTAGTAGTCTTAATGAAAGCTTGGGTAAGACCTTACGCAATTTTTGTTACCAAAGATTTGCATTTTTGGATTTTTTTTTTTTTTTCAAGATTTTTTTTTTTTATGTTTTTGTTATTGTTGTCATCATGGGTACCTGGCCTTACTTACTACTTAGTTAAAATTGGAACATGTCAATTGGAATTTGACCTTACTTCCAATTCCAGTTTCTGACTTTCATTTCTCCACAAATTTCTGACATATAAACAACATTCCATTTCTGCACGGAGCTGACTGAAGGGTCTGAGGTTCTGTGTTCCCGGGGTTTGTTCTTGGTTATTACAGCCCTGTTATCTGGCACTACAAGCATTCTCGTGGCTGTATCCAGGATGTCGCTGATATGCGCCAACCTGTTGCCTTATCATTCTCAGAAAAATGGAAGAATCTGCTCCACGCCCGGGCCGCGTCGCCTTTGGGTGGCTGGTGGGACTGTCCCAGGTCCTGGGTCTGGGATCTGTGGTGCTGACCGGTGTGTGGATGGGCCATTACAAGGGCGGGTTTGCCTGGGACGGTTCGGCGCAGCAGTTCAACGTGCACCCTCTCTGCATGGTGCTGGGCCTAGTCTTCCTGCAAGGAGATGGTGAGTCCAGAAAAGAAAATCATCTAATCATCGAAATCTTCTATGATTGTGTCCGATCTTCCTTTTTCCCCTAATGCATTTGGTGTGCATCTGGTGTGAGGTGACAGCTGAAATGCTCTAAAAACCATCTGCAACCAGACCCGTTTGCCTGCTAGCATGTACTTGACATGTTAAGCTACATCAGCATTATCTGTACGACAGAAGCCGACAGGAATGTCCTCACAGCCTTTCCAGGCTGTTTACAGAGATGTGCAAGAATGCTTAAGAATGCAGGAAATCTGAGGAACTCTTTGCTTGACACACACACAAGACAGGACGGACAGGTTTCCAGTAAATGGCAGTTAAAAATTAATAATAAACTTAAGGTCGAGATGAAAATAACCATCAAAGCAATAAAAAAGGCCACATGACACTTTTGGAACGAGGAGACGAATGAGCCAATGTGGTTGTTTTTCCATCTTCATTGGAATAAAAGCCATGTGAGTGACCAACCATCCGACCAGCAAAGCTGGAAGCGAATCAAATTCACGTCCATTACAGTCACAGTGAGATCCAGACATGTGCAACCAAGCATAGTCAGGTGCTGGAGCAGGCTGGACTCGTCAGTGACCAGCCCGAGGTCGCCCTGCCAACGTCTGCCACTGACGGTGTAGCTCTGGAGACTTGACGTCTGACAGAAGCAGTCATTTCCAGACCCACCGCATCCGTTCCAGCCCACGGCTCGCCATCGCCGGTGTCAACTTGGCTTCGACGCAGTTATCAGTTCGTAACCATGGTTACAAGTGATCTTTTGGATAACTGTGTCTCAATTGAATCAAACTGCTTGAAAGGCCAGAGGATGTTTAATGCTGGTGCCGTTCCGAGCGTGCCTGGCCTCGAGCGCTGCGTTTCTGACCTGCTGCATCAAACTGACGTTACCCAGGCGTCCATCATGCTACGCTGCCACAGGGCAAGTCTGACTGCCTTCAATTCACTTATCTTTATTCCGGCTCTGCTGGTGATTTCGACCCTGTTATATGTTGCCTCTGAGATATTTTGCTATGGATTTGGACCTATGATCATCATAATCCATAAAAACTTAAGTTTTAACATCCTGGCCGTGACGCTGCTTCAGTATCTCCACAGAACCTGAGGTTTTTTTTTTTTTGCCTCATGCACCACTAAATCATCTTTGGATGATTTGATGTGTTCTATGATTGAACATAGTTACACTGAGCCATCCTGGAGAAGCCTTTGTGAGAAGGAAAAGCTTTTGAATCTTTAGGTTTGTAATAACATTTGAGAAAGATTTATATTTGCAGTCTCCTTGATATCAAGTGAATGTCAAAAGTGTTTCCGTCATTCAGTATTTTTACGTTAAGCTGTGTAAAGGTAACGTTTAAAGCTGCGCAGTCCTCTGAGAGAACTGGCTGAGTTCACGGTGAACCAGCCAGCACAGTCGGTATATTTGCTCATGGCACTCAAACTCCAAAGGACAATATAAGGACACCTGAGAGCAAACATAAAGAGTCTGTATTGTAAATGATTTGCGCCACTCTGCAATCATTTTTCACCGTTCATGAAACATTGATGACTCAGCGCAGCAAAACAGCAAACATATTATTTAAAAAGGAATAAAAAAGGAACGAAGCCGTGTGTATTGTTTCCTAATGACAGAGCCTCGTGATCTCAAAATCAGCAACAGCTGACATTTGAATCAGTGGTTTTTTTTGTTGCTGATGTTGTTGTCTGAGGATAAAGGGTAGACAATAGGTTTCCTAAGCCTTAAGTTTGAGTTGATGTCTGATTGCGAAGCGATCAAAGTTATGGGTTCGCTTCAGTACAGCCAGCAGATCACCTGTACCGAGTGTTTAACACTTAGCCCCTGTGATTAGCATCGGTCGACAGTTAAACCAACCAGGCAGGGTGCAGCGATTATCCTATTCAGCACAGCACAGCAGGCACTCAGAATTTTACCTTTAAAAGCAGCAAACAGCATTTTGTGCAGAATTTAACTTTAAAAAAAAAAATTATTGTTATATTTTATCTTTTCGGCATTTTCTTATATAATTATCCATCACAGATTTGGGTTTTTTGTAGTCCCAGGCTGTCGTGTCACTGTGTGTTATTAGAGTCATAAAGAAAGCTTGTATTTCAGTTTTGCATCAGCTCACCTACTGGCTGACTTTAAGTGTTTAAATATTTAATATTCACATTTGAAAATTGGAATTTCTCACGACGTGCAGGTTTCTCTTGATGCGTTTAGACTGTTAGTGGTCCCAGAAGAACAGACAAAGTGAGAAGTCATCGTTTTTCCCTCATCTCTGCTCCAGGCCGGTGGGAGGTCTGCTAATGGAAGTAATCAGATTAGTTTAACCAGTTCACAGCTGTCTGTGTCAGGGCAAAATTGTATTAGTGTAATAACAGAAAAAGGTCAGCTGCTCGTTAGATTTGGACTGTCACACCCTGGGGTTCTCACACACACACGCACACACGCACACGCACACACACACACACACACACACACACACACTGAGCCAACTCGCTGTGTTTTCATGAGCACCGGCTGTCTCAGACCAAGCTGACACTAAAGGGATTATGGTTGGAAGTGCAGTCATCTCAGGGCAGAGCGGCTATGACGGCCCTTCCTCTGTCCTCCTCCCTGTCCATAAAGTCTCAGCACCAAACCTATGAAATACAGCCGCTTTTCACATGAGTGAAATCTATTTAAATGATAATAAGAACATCACACTATAAGAATCTTTTCTTTGCAAAAATTCGACTGTTTTTGGAATAGTCGGAGGCCAAAGCTCGAGGCATTTAGAAAAAGGTCTTTAGACGGGTGTAGATTACTAAACTTCCTGTTCACTAACGAATGACCTATTCTGTGTGTGTGTGTGTGTGTGTGTGTGTGTGTGTGTGTGTGTGTCTCACCAGCGATCCTGGTCTACAGAGTGTTTCACAATGAAGCCAAGCGGAACATTAAAGTGCTGCACGGCATCATTCACCTGCTCGCGCTCGTCATCAGCATCATAGGTGAGGGTGGGGGGGGGGGTGTCTAAACGTCTGTGGCAAAAGGCAAAGGCGGGCGTGTGTGTGTGTGTGTGTGTGAGAGAGAGAGAGAGAGAGTGAAATCTACTCACTGCATCTGTGTGCGTTCTAGGTTTCGTGGCGGTGTTCAACTTCCATAAAGTAGCAAAGATTCCAGATATGTACTCTCTGCACAGCTGGGTGGGGATGGCCACGCTGGTCATGTTTGTCCTACAGGTATATGCACACACACACACACACACGCACACACACACACACACACACACACACACACACACACACACACACACACGCTCAAGTGGCGTGATTGGAACAGTAACATACTCCCTTCTCCTCCCAGTGGGTGATAGGTTTGCTGTTCTTCCTGTTTCCTTTTGCGTCGTCGTGGTTACGCGCCTCGTATCTCCCCATCCATGTGTTCTGTGGACTGGGTCTGCTGGTCATGTCCATCGGGACCAGCTTGCTGGGCATCACAGAGAAGCTCCTCTTCAGCCTGTACGTCCGTGCACACGTGCACACGTGCACGCCTCTTCCACCATCCTTCCTTTGTCTTCTTTGACAATGACTGTAAATTTTACTCATGTTACTCATTTACATGTTATCTTTGTACACTTTTAACTTAAAAAAAAAGTCAGCATGACTGCATACAGAACTTTGTAGGCTGATCACCGATAAGATTAAAAACTATTGACCGTTAATATTTGGATTATGTATTTTAATCTGTGGTCATAATCTAGGGTGGCAGTGACTTTGTGTGTGTTTGTGTTCAGGCCCACCTACTCCCAGTTCAACCCAGAGGGGGTGCTGGCCAACATCCTGGGGCTCCTCCTCGTGTGTTTTGGGGGGGTCGTGAGCTACGTGGTCACCAAGGAGGAGTACAGACGTCCTCCAAACACCGAGGAAGAGTCTCTGTCCATCTACTTCAAGACTCTGACTGAAGGCCAGTCCCCCAGCTCGCCCTGACCCCCCCTGGGACGCAAGAGCTAAAAAGGTCGCTACCAAGTTCCTCCGAACCCCGTTTTAAGATGTTTAGTAAAGCGCCTGGCGTCACAGTGGGAGCAGTGGACGCCTTTCTCATCCGTTGTCATGACTTCCACATGGCGAGGTCACAAATCGCGTCAGCGATTGCAAACCTCCAGCCAAATGTCTTCGATTCAAACATGTGCATGTGTAAACCTTTAAAGATATTTTAAGCAGTTTATCCTAGTTAATTTCACGTGCCAAGTTCAATAGAAAAATGTCTGCTGCTCTGTCGTTTCTGCGGAACAAACCAGCTGATCACTACAGCTGGGAACACCTGTGGTGAATCTGAAAGTATGTTCTTAACAGCTGCCTTCCGTCCAGGTCTGTATCATCTTGCACTATATTCTGTCTGCACTACTTATTACATTACTTAATCTTTACAATCCCTTTCCACATTCCGGGTCCTCTTTAAATTCGGTTGAAATCTTAAAATCCTGCTGACTTGCTGAGTTGTTAGTTTGTTTCGAGTGTGAGGAGAAAATACCACCAATGTAAAAGCACAGCAGAAAAGTTGAGTTTGATCACATCCAAGTGTCAGCCGGTCCTGCTTGTCGTCCATGTTGTCGTCTTGTCCGCTGCGCCAAAGGTGTGTGTGTGTGTGTGTGTGTGTGTGTGTGTTTGGGGGGAGGGGGGGGGGGGAGAA
>BJFM01000635.1:85883-114891 GCA_016586285.1 Arothron firmamentum | reverse complement strand
GGGGGGAGAATTACTACCTGTAATCTCCCAACCAGGCAACCAACGAAATCCACAGTAAAACTTTGCCTCCAGAGAACAGCGTTAATCAGACAAAGTAGTGCCAACTTTTGAATTGTGAGAAGAAATAGGTTTCTTTTATAAGGTTGTTTACTTTTTGTTATACCTGCTTGAGTTATTTTAGTTGACATGAGTGTAGTGTGTTTATTTTGCCTTCAGGGCTTGTGCTGCTGTTTCAGCGTTGCTTTCCTCCACTAAAAATTTGTGCAAGTCATCATTGCCTCCTGTGGTTTTTCAATCGGCTTCGAGCCTGTGACAGAATCAGCCTCAGCCCAGCGAACCAACAGTCCAGGGATTAAAGGCGTTATCGTAATTCAGGGTCCAATTTTATTCACATTTCACTGTGAAACAGAGACAACAACAGCAGAGCACTGAGACGATCTGAAGGACGTAACGCTGCATAACAACTGATTTCGGTTGGCCTGACGCTGACACACCCTTCAAAACCCAAGGAAAATCGCTTTTGGGCTAAAAACTGTTTGCACTCTGCTGTTTGCCTGTGTAGTTTTCTTTATACGAGGGGCCACCTTCCTGCCTCGTTTGCAGAAGCACCGAAAGTGCTGCGTCACAATTAAACTGCTTCAAGAGCACACAGCAAGAACACGTTGACAGCAGATCAGAGAACTAAAATGGAAAAAACAATGAGGGTGCTTTTGGTTCTGGGCTAACGGGCACAAGATAGACGGATATTTAAAAAGCCATTAGTCATAACACATCATTGATTTACCATCAGTTTATTCCTCTGTTGTTCATTGACACATTGACACATTCAGGAGTTTATTCTTTTTTTTGTTTGTTTTTGTTTCATATTTATTTTTTGTCCTAACCATTCTGGGTTTTAAATATTTACCTATTTAACAAACGGTGAGAGAGCCAACAACAGAGAACACACAAACTCAACATCTGTGCTAGAACAGGAGTGAAACGCTGTCGCTATTGTGCTCCTTCGGTGAGCTTCGGACCCCTTCAGCAGTGTTGAGCTTAGAAAAGGGGTCATGTCCCACATGTGCAAGACATTTAACTGTTTTATTGACAAAGCACACAGCCATCTTTCAGAGTCAAATCCATTTAGTAACCGACTTCATTATTACCTGTCGACATTAAAGATCGTTTCTCAGAGCGGGGGAGATGTGTTTGATCACCTTCAGAGTCACATAGCCTGTACCACGAAGGGTTCAGAGGTCATCTGCAGCCATAGTAACCAAGCTGCTGATTCAGTGAAGCAAAACATTTGAAAAATAAATAATTCGAAATGAGGTGAAAGATTGGTCCCATTGTTTTTAAAGACTCACTGCTAAACACTCTAACACCCATCAATTAAATGTCATCTATTAGCTTTTTTATTTTTTATTTTTATTTTTTTAAATCGCCAGATCCTCGATCAGTAAATTCATTCTCCAGTCAACTAAAATGTACCATTTCCTTTTGAAATGACGACACCAGCACAACCAAAAAAGGATTCGCGACAGCATTTGTGGTGGTATCACGTCCAACAAGACTTCACTCTGGTTTGCATAAATAAGGACCTTTGGATGTACATAAGAAATACCTTCCTATAAAATAAGCTGAACAAAAAACCAAAAACCCTTTATACAAATGTTACTGCCAGAACCCATGAGCAGGAGGAGACCTCCAGCCAGTCCTGAGCCAAATGGAACCCTCTTCTTCTGGATGTAAAGAAAACCATATAAAAAAAATCCAAAAGTAATTTACAGTGTTAAAAAAAAAACAAAAAAAAAACATTTGTACAGTTTAATACAAATATATAACTTAAAAAAAGATAAATATCCATTTTGAAAAACAGAAAGCCGGTGCTTATACAGCGATGTCCCGGTTTCTGAAAGCAAAGCTTGGGTCATCGGACAGCACCTGACTGGACCAACTATAGAAGCTTTAAGACATGAGGGGAAAAAGAAAAGGCTTTAAGGCATTGGCAGCAGACGATGTTGAGAGCAGTGCTAGTGTCAGATTGGGATGATGGGTAGGAAAGAAGTTTACTGCTAGGTCTTTTTCTCTCAAACTGTGCTTTTTTTTTTTATAGACTGGAGCTGTGTGAGGTTTGCAGCATCCCCTTTGTAAACTAGGAATCAATCGGCTGTACCAGGCATGCCGGAACCTCTCCCTCCTTTTCACGCATCCAGCCGCTGATTTTCACCTCGTGTGCTTGCATCCCACCACCTAATGTGGATATTTGCTCAGATGGATAGAAAAGGTTTGCTCTTTTTCACCCAGGACGAAACAGAAGTCTGTGCTGTCTACAACGGAATTATTGCGTCTTGCCCTACTGATTGCTGCATGAGCTACAAGCCGTGTGAACCTCAACTACCAAAACTATGTTTGCCTCAAGCTTTCAGAACAGCACTGGATCTTGGCAAATAGTGCTCTGGATTCTGACGTTTGGAACAACCCGTTATCATGGTCGCGCGTCAGCTTTTCTCTACACATTGGACTCTACAAAAGGTCTTTTTGGTTTGACAGGAGAGGTAGGGCCCGTCGTCCTCTCAGCCGGCCGGTCCGAGTAGCCGTGGCTCACCGGCAGCGCTCGGGCCAGTCTCGCGCCAACAAAAGAGGAAATGTGCGACGGGCCGTCGTTCTGGGCGCCGCAGCCTGGGGGCACCTGCTGATAATCATGCTGGCTGTCGTGGAGGTGGGCGTAATGGACGTTGTTGTTGCTGCGGTTGTGGTACGCCAGCGGGGGAGGCTGGAACTGGCCTTGGCTGGCAGGAGTTTTGGTGGGTGAAGTGATGACAGTGTCCACAGAAGACACGGCCCAGGAGCGGGAGGGACTGAGACAGGACGAGGGACTGGATGGAGCATGTTGATGCTGCTGGTGCACTCTGGCAGTCCTGTCGATAACGCCCATAAACGGGGTGTTCCTGGAGGATCGGCCCGCCTCCCCGGGGTAAGTCCCGCCTCCAGACATGCATATTTCTGACTGGGTCAGGAAGAAGTCATCATGATACCCAGGGGCTTCTCCTGGAGACACCAGCTCTGATGTAAGCTCCATCTGTTGGACAGAGGCAGATGTCCTGAAGGCCGGGCCTGGATTAACGGGCTGCCCGGTGGCGAGGCTCCCGCTGCTGGTGGAGAAACGGACACTGGTGTTTTGGGAGTGAACAAAAGGCCTGCTGGGGGGAGCAGTGGATGAACCAGGGTGGGCACTGAGGGGGCGCCTTAGCCCCATCTGATGGTACTGGTGTGCTGGTATATAACTGTCAGGGGGTCCCATCGATGCTTCAGTGACTTCCATGGGGTAGTGGGCTGCTTTGGATTGGTTGCGGTTTAGCTGCCGGGCCTGGCCAAAGCGGGTCAGACCTGGTTTCTCCCCGCCTCCATTTCTTCCGTATGCAGGTGCAGATCTTCCCTGGCAAACAAAGTCCAAATCTGCATCACTTGGCAAGTATGAAGCCCCTGAATTCAGACCAGTCTGGACCTGCAGACTAGGTCTCATATGTAGGAGGCTGGGGCAGATGCCTTCCCCCAGTTCAGCCAGTTCTTGGGGTAGCTGGCCAAAGTGGGAGTAGATGGAGCTGCCCAGAATCATACCAGAGTTAGCTGTGGAGCTGGGCTGACTGGGTCTGACGACCTGGACCATGGCTGGCTGGAGCCACTGGCCCTGCACAGGGTTCTGCTTTGGAAATGACCTCTGACTGGACATGATGGGATGCTGTTGCGCCCCCTGGTTCTGGTCGGGGTAATAGCCCGCTGCCATGGGCTGTGCATACTGATGTAGACTTCCATTTCCGGGTAGAGCGGGCACAGCTTCCGACAGTGGGCTGGCTCGCTGCTGTTGCTGCATCGGGGAGGGAGGGGGACTTAAGTGGCGCTGGGTGGCGGATGCAGGCGAAGGTGCAGCATGACAGGGGGAAGAGGAGGAGGGGGAGGGGGAGTGGGTAGGGCTGGCGTGGTGGCGATACTGGTGAGTCGGGGAGAGGGAAGCAGAATGGCCGTGGCTGTCAAGACTGTGAATCGCAGGGTGGAAGGAGGAGGGCTGAGGAAGTGCATCTCCTCCTCTGTAGCTGTCCTCCTCCTCCTCCTCTTCATCCTCCTCCGTAAGCCCCTCCTTCTCCTGCCCCTGCAAGATACCTGAATCTCTCTGTCTCATCTCCTTGATGGCATTCTGTTGATACACATGATGTAAGGAATCAGGTGGCGATTCGTGTTGCCAAGCAACCTGCCGACACTCCTCTTTGACCCGAGACAGCAGGCGCTGGATCTCCCTGTTAGATGGACAGAGGCGACTCGCCTCAATCAGGTCTTCCAGGGCTGCGTGAAACTGTCTGAATGGAGACAAACGGACAATTTCAGGAGATGAAATGAGGCAAGTACATTGATAACTGATACTGGGATATCTGGAGAATCTAAAAGGGATTAAGGGCGTTCTTCGTGATTTGCCAGCATCTTTACCTGCGGCTGCGTTTAGCTCGGGCTCGTGCGTAAAATGCTTCATAGGATTTGGCTTTAAGCTCAAGCGCCTTAGTGGCAAACTGCTCCGCCACCTCAAAATCCTTCAATCACATCAAAACAAGGATAGAAAAGCAGAAATTGAAAACCATTACATTTATTTTTCTAGTTTCTCAGAAGCCAAATGTGTATTTTTTTATGTGTGTGTGTGTGTGTGTGTGTGTGTGTGTGTGTGTGTGTGCAGAAGACACGGTGAGAAAAACAACTCACATTCATCTTACGGTGGCAGCGAGACAGGTTGAGCAGGACGCACACTCTGAGTTTTCTAAACGTCTTCAGTTCGTCTACTGGGAACTTCTGGAGAGCTGCTTGGTAGGACTGAGCAGCTTCTCTGGCGTTACCTTGCTATAAACACACAGGCGTGAATTACTATGTGACTGCCTGGGCGTTTGTCCGATCTGGACAACTTTAGATGGTCCAGGTTAATAGAATTCTGGTTGGTTGTAGTCGCTTAGCTCAGCTAATGTATCTACTTTAGGTTGTGCAAAGGTAAAATGAAATGAATCTAAACGTATCTTGGTTTGCTTGTCTGTGATAAATCTTATTTCAAGGTAAGGTTAAAGTTTGGTACAGTAAAATTGTTGATTCTGATTGGTGTAGAGACAGAAGCTGGATCATATAAAATGAAAAGAAGTAAAAGCTAAGTTGTAAAGATGTGTGTTAGTGTGTAGTCGAGTTACCTTATACAGTCTGTCTCCCTCTTGCGTCAATTTACTGAGCAAAACCATCAAGATGTCTGGTTTCGAGGTTGCCATTGCCCATGTTGCTGGTCCTACAAAAACACACACACACACACACACACACACACACACAGACGCAAACTTATAAAAAGAAAGTAGTATTTATCACTTCCATAACACCGTGGCCTCAGAATTCCTGTCTGATTCCTCCAGAAGGCATGTGTAAGTATTTGCCCCCACTTTCTGTGTGTGCTTAAATATCAAAGCAACAAGATCCACAGCAACAAGTCAGGTTTTTACCTATTTTGGCTCCCTTTTTGAGCAGAGCGATAACTGCTGACGTATTTCTGCAGCCAACAGCTCTGTCCAGAGGACGCATTCCACTGCAGTCCACATGCTCCACAGATGCACCATGATCCACTAAATACTGCACCTATAATAGAAATATGGAGTACAGACTTTGATGTTCAGCCATTTCTTAATTCTAATTTCTTAACCATCGTTAATATTATAACTATTAACACATTAATTTAACACATTAAATTCGTATTGCATTTTACGAACCACTTCTGGGTCACCGCAGAAGGCAGCAAGATCAAGAGGTGTGCGCCCACTGCGGTCAGCATGAGTGGTGGCTCCACCTCTGTCCACCAGCTCTTTGACAAGCTGGAGCTTTCCTTTCAGACAAGCCCAGCTGAGTGCTGTTAACCCTTCTTTATCTATCTGGTCAAGAGAGGCTCCTGCAGAGAGAACAGAGATGATTACCTCATCAATATTCAAACAGAGAGTACTAAAAAAAAAAAAAAAACCACGGTAAATATCTTAAAATATTACACTACAAGTACACAAATAAAAGTACTGACAGGAGATTTTTAGCCTTAGCACTGAAAACTGTGCAAGTGCTTTTTTTTTTTTTTGAGTGCAAAACTAAGGACAACCTGCTATTAGTCTTCATCAACACACACAGTACTAACCATGATCCAGCAGCAGTCGGGCGGTGGTCAGATGTCCCTCAGAAGCCGCCACCATCAGAGCTGTTCGACTTTGTTGGTCGACCGTGTTCACATCCACCCTGTGATTCATTAACAGCAGCACCACCTGTCACAAGATGGAGACAATCAGACTCAGACCCAAACACTACACATTTCCAGGTTCCCTGTGCCACTGTACCTGCCAGTGGTTATGTTTCACTGCACTGAAGAGGGGAGTCACGCCCCGTCTGTTACCGCGGTCAACGGCGGCTCCCTGTTCCAACAACAGGCTGCAGACAGCCAGCCTGCCACTGCCTGCAGCTGCGGTCAAAGCTGGCAGACACAAAAAGATATTCAAGAACATGACGACAGAAGACACTTTAACACAACACAACCAAATGAAATATCCCCTTTAAAACTGTATATGTGTACATATATTTGTAACACGCCATTCTGTTCACAGGATAATGCTATACTCTACTATCTTAATTATTTTTATGCTTAACACATGTTTGTGATAAAGAATAATCAATCAGTAGTATTAGAAACATACCACAATATTTTGCAGAGGGATTTTTTTTCACAGTACCTGTTTCACCCCACAGACTGTCTGGTGTGTTGATCTCAGGACTCTCCCCATCTTTCTCATCTTTTTCTGAAAGATCCAGGAGGTACGACACCATCTGGGTGCACAAAAAGAAATCCCAAACACGCAAATATTATTTCTCACTTCACACATTGTTCTAAATATATGAGTGTGTGCATGTGTGCTGACCTCTGAGTGGCCCATGCTGGCTGCAGCTGTCAGGGCCTGTTGCACAGCCTGGTCTTTGCTTGCCGCCTTTTGGCCGCAGCAGGAAGTGCAGCTCCAGTCTCCATTTCTCAACAAATGGCACAGAACCTCAATATGGCCACGCTGGGCAGCATGCACTAACACACACCGACCCAAGTTGTCCACATGACCAACCTGAGAGGAGAGGACGACAGGGAATTTAGACAGTGCAAAACCCAAACTGTGGACCATCACTCTCACAATCTATAGTTGCAGTAATACATACAGCATTCTTTTGAGGACAGACGAAAAGACACACACACACACACACACACACACAATGGACTATCTCTTTTGAACCCATGAATAAAAAAACAGGGAAACAAAACATGTTTGACAGAAATACTGATTGGATAAAGTGGGTGGGGGGATTGCTTTGACAATCCTTAAGACCTGTGTGGGGATCTACCTTGGCAGCATTCTGACTCAACATGGTGACAATATCCAGATGTCCAGCTGCTGCAGCCAATCCCAGTGCAGTCAATCCATCATGTGACTGTGCATCCACCTGAGGACGTAGTACAAGAAGCTTCAAGCTCACAGTACCACCAATGTTTACATTAGATCCCAGGTAACAAAAGTGATCATATATAATTCTTAAAATAGAAATATGAATTTTAACCTGGGCTCCCTGGTCGAGTAGCAGTGCAACGACATCAGCGTGCCCCAGGTGAGCATGTGCACACAGCAGGGGGGCATTGCTGAGGACGTCAGTACGGTAATCTACATCAGCTCCCCCCATTATCAGCAGCCTGCTCACCTGGACAAAAACGTGGCAGATTTTAAGTCCAATGGTTTTCATTGAAACATGTGAGTTAGTTTGTGTGTGTGCGTGTGCGTGTGTGTGTGTGTGTGTGTGTGTGTGTGTGTGTGTGTGTATTGTATACAGTATTGTTTTACCTTGATGTTGGGGGTGTAGAGGTTACGCAGTGATGACAAAGCTGGACTTAGGCTCTGCGTGCTGTATGCCAGCCAGAGCCCCTGCAGAACTGAAGAGGAGACCCCGAGCTTCTTACTCAGGCCCTAAATAATAATAATTTGTGATTATAATAATAATAGTTTATGATTATACACAATTTACACTGTCAGTCAACCAAGAAATAAGGCAGGAAAAGAACTGGCTCTAGTGAGTAAATGCTTTCAGTTAGAACACCTTTGTCAGCTCTATTGTGCCACAAATCTTATCCTGTTTCCTTAAATCTGTCAATGATTCTTACATTTCTGCTCCCTGGACAGTTTTTTCTTGGAAAGCAGCTTCGCTGTTTATAGATTTTAGACACTGACTACTTAATTTCAGTAGCTACTGGAAAATACTTTGAAAAGTTGATAATGCGTTCAGTGTCGTTCCTGACATGTTCAGGTCGATAATTATCTGTTTAATTTTCCAAGAAACAAAAGAAAAAGTATCCAGAAATCTTAATCAGGTGAGACTACCGCAATTCCATATTTCAGGCAGAATATGATACCACACCCCTATTCTGGGCTAACCTTGTAGATGTGAGCCTTCAGGATGTGATGTCCCAGATCTAGCACCTGCTGTCGGTTCAGTTTTCCTTCCTGCCTGCAGAGCCAGAACGCCATGAGAGTATGACCACTCCTGGAGGAAAAAATAAAACAAAAACTTGTATTAATCCACCCTTGCTCTTTCCTTCATCCTCGTTTTTCTCCAGCAGTGCGTCATATACCTGGGGTCACAGAGAAACCTGTCATCCTGACCTTCCTCCCTCCACATCAACCACTCCCGGAAAGAGGCGTGGTTTAGCATCCTGCTGCCATCACTCCTCCGCAACAGAAAAGGCGACAGCTGTTCCAGGCGGTGCATAAACTCTGCCCAGGGTAACGTTCCTCTAGCCAGAGTTCCAGCATTTATGACCTCATACAACTAGTGAAGAGATAAGTGGAAGATGAGACAGAGAATATGAGCTGGAGCTGGAACTACAGTACTTCACATCTCTGACTTAAATGCCACCATCAGCATGCTGGCATGTTTACTCAGGCTTTCTAAAATCCTTATAGGCAAAGAAGGAATGGAATAAAAGTACATTTTCAGGTCCTTTTACTTCAGGGTTTCCATTTTTGCTTCTTTTGAATGACTATATTGCACTTTTTCCCCTTAACTTTAATAATTAGTTTCTTTGCAGATTAATGCTGCAACACAGTAAAAGAAAAATCATTTAAAGTATGATCAAATTAATACGCAGCAAAAATGAGAGATGATGCTTTCACTTTTGTTTGTTTTAATCATTTAATTGTTCCTTAATGGTAGTGCTGTGAGAAAATTCCTGGTTGTTTTGTTGATGTTGGTCACAAATACTCACACACATACACAGACAGTGATGGTGTATTTACCTTTTGGTCGGTCAGAGGGTGCAGGGATGCCACAGTGATGTTGAGCAGTGGCAGAACCCTTTGAAATGATGACTGGGTAGGAAACCTCATGTTGAGCTGCAGCAGATAGACCTCTGCAAGACTCACAGGAACCACCTACACATACAAAAAGACAAAGCAGTTTTCAGACAGCCATAAACGGTGGCTATCTTAGTGTGGGAGTGAATGAAATTTCACACATCTTTTCTCAGCCCCTGTCTCACCTTGAAGCTTGAGCTCTTTAGCACCAGGTATCCTCCCTCTATAAGATCCAAGGTCAATTTCAGGTAGAGATACGATCCCTTACTCAAAGTCTTCAGGTGGCTAATGAGCTTGGCCAAAGCTGTGTTGTCGAGGCGGCCATTGCTCAGCGAGACGTTACTCTGGATCTCAGCACTGCTGTGGATGCGCTGCATCAGGTATCCCTGATGAAATCCCAAAGCAAAGACAAAAAGCCGTTCACGTGTACAGTAGTGCAGTCGACAGATGTACAGACAGTCAGAACTGTGTGTTTGATACCTGCAGGTCTTGGTCAATGGCACTGTTCTCTTCTATCCTGTCAAGAGAGATGCAGTGGAAGGGTAGAGAGCCTGTGATGTCCTATTTGAAAGAAGGCAGAAAAGTATTTGTTGATGACAGTTGATGACTTCACTCTGTAATCTTTTACACATAACTGTCTTCTGTTCAAGAGTGGATTGTCTAGATACTGAAATAAAATCAACCGATCTGGAATTCTCATTGATCATGAAATAGCTTAAAGAAAACTTTGAAAATTAAGCAGATGAAAATAGTAGCGTTTACATTTTTGTAACTAATAAATCATCACCATCACGCCAAGATAAGTGATTAAGCTGTAAACCTGATACTTTGAATGTGACTATTTTCAGTTAGTATCAGTTAGCCAAATTATATTCCATTCATAGTCATTTCAGTGTAAAAGGCAAAGGAAACTTGAACACACTTGGACAAATGAGATTTTGGAACATGTGGTACATTTGATGACATCTGTGATGGCTTAAACTGTGGAAAAGAAATGGAATGGGGTCAGTAAGAATGGGGAGCAGACTGTTCAAAGAGGAAAAAACGATGGAATGTGTGAGGATCAGGTTTAAAAAAACAAGTTGAGAGCAAATCTGGCGGCAAAAATGCTGAGTATTACTTTTCTAGACAAAACAAAGCTTTTGCCTTTCCAGCCGTGGTGTTTATCTGCGTTACTTAACTGACAAGAGGAACAGAGAAAAGTAGGTGCTGAATCTGTGTGACTGTGAGCACTGGTGGAACTATTTTACTTTGCCCTAATAATCCACCGCAGGAAAAGTACAATGTGAGGTATTTGTGACAGGGCAGATTATATTCCCTCAAGTGCAACCTTAACTATCTTAATTATCTTCATTAGCTGTTCTGTCTTCCATGAGTAAATGTTTCCTTCTGTGCAGCGATTTAGAAAATAAATGCTAGGTTTGCTCCAGAAAAACAGGTCTAAAAAAGGTCTTTAAATTGTCTCATATGACAGATTTCTGTGAAGAAATGTTAATTTTTTTCCCATTTTTCCCAATTTCCTTTTAACATATTGAGCACCACCTACATCTATCATACTGTTTTATTACTTTAACAACTTTTAGCAGTATAAGTAGACTAAATACTAAGCATCATACATGTATACAGTACACACACACACACACACACACACACACACACACACACACACACACACACACACACACATATATGAGCAAGTGTTATTAACAGTGAAGAATAAATACCTGTTGACTGGTGCGGACTGTTGTAATGACTTTCAGCCAGGAGGGAAATTTCTGGATGTTTTTGGACAGGAAGGAAGTCAGGGTGTCACCGTAATCTGGCCGATGGAACTCAGCCTCATTTAGCCCATCTACCAGTACGATAAGTCCTGCCCTGTCTAGATGTAATTTCCTCTCTGGAAAACAAAATAATATAACGTAGAAAGGAAAAGTTCAACCAGTGGCTGACCAGGATCTTCCTGAACACAAGTCAACACCAGTACATGCCTCTGTAAAGAGCATCCAAGGGTTCCATTATTCCTTTCTCTAGGGCAGAGCTGGGATCCTGGATGCAAGAGCGCATACTGAGAGTGCTCTGAAGCTCTCGTGAGCGGTGTAGCATTTCCCGATAGGCCAGCAGCTGAGGGGCATCACTCAACATAGCCGCCATATTGTGGACAAACTCCGGAACCAGGCATGTGTGACAATTATCAGCTTGACAAAAGTGATAGGAGACAACCTGCAAAGGAGAAAAAAATGCAGAACTTTCTTTATCCTCTAGTAATAATTGTAATAATCGTAAATTAACTAACACTATCCATTTATCCACCTTCTGTTAACTGCCACTGACTGCCACTCACAGCACAAACACACCGTTCACTTAGAAAGCAAATAAAGTCACAAGCAAAGATGAAACTCCTTTTAGAGGCAATGAAACTGATCATGGCAGATTTAGCTCAAGCCACCTTTATTCTGGACTTTATAAATGGAATAAGCATAATGCAAAATAAAAATCCTAATGAATGTGTTTATTGTGAATAAAATCTGAAAAATCTACAGGTGGAGGTCTCACCTGTGCTGCAAGCCTCCTCACGACCTCCTCCTGTCTCCTCCTCAGCTCTGGAGTCCCTGGACAGCTTCCTCCTCCTTCGTCCTCTCCCCCTCTACCCAAAGAATTGTGGGACAAAGAAACAGCCTCGATGTCTGGAATACATAACCAATATCAGTATTTAGTCACAAATTAAATACATAATATATCATATATCTATTTGTTTGTAACCTTTTCCATAGTTTTTCTGTTTTCAAGGACTTTTTTGACTCATGGAGTTTTCTGGTGTTTGGCTCGGCACAGATTCTGCCGAGGTCACTCATTTCTACATAATGACTCAATTCGTAACAAATGAGCAAATTCTTAACAAAGCAACAATGCTGTTTGTGGCTGGAAGAACTAAGACTATTCTGGTAAATACAGTTTGTCAGTTTCAATCACCTGCAGAGGTCAAGTTACACTGTAAAAAAAGGCAGTCTAAAAAGCTTCAAACCTCATTCAAGATGTATACAAGACATGTTTTTTAGATTAGTTGAACACAGAACAGAATAAAATAAATGATGGAGCATGATCTACATTTGCATCTCATAAGCAGAATGAAACTAAACATCTGGAATCTAAGTCATACCGACTTTAGCTAAAAACTGGGTCACCCTCTATTTGAGTCAATAGTCAGTTTCAATCAGTTTCAATCTTTCATGCGTATAAAAACAAAAAGAAAGAAGAATTCCATAAAAGAAAAGAATCAAACCTTGTATTTAGAACACTTTATAAAGTTTTGTAACATGTGCAAATGCTAATCTTGACAAGGTTCCAGGTTTCAGAGTTGATGATTCTAAAAGCAGCATCTGCACCACATCAGTCAAACTTCATTCTGCACAACCCAGCAGAATTCGCTGAAGCTGTAAAATGTGGAGCTATTTTTATGCTTGTATCATGTGGCAAGTCTGTAGTACGGAAACAGAGGCTGTTTAAATGATTATCAGGTCTTTTCTCTCCTCTACAGACAATTATCTGGGTTACTGGTGAAAACGCTGTGAGGTGTTGTTGGGTTACATTAGCCCATACAACCACATACAGCAGCTTGTCTGGGCGCGTTCTGTAACTTTTTGTTGAATTTTTATTCCACCACACGTTGCATTTACTACCTCCATAATTTCCTAATTATTAATATTCCATAATTAATATGACAAATCACTGTATGACCTTAGACACCATTTATATCTTACGTTTAGGCATGGTCTGGTTTCCAGCAGCAGTTGGCCACATTCGGTTTCCATGGCAACTGAGTGCCACGAGACGAGCAATGATGGCAGTTTTGCCGAAGCCCATGTTGCCAACAATCACAACACCGTGATTGCTTGAGGGGTCGCCACTGCGCAGGCAAGCGTCCACCTCCTGGAAAAGCCACTCTCTCCCACTGAACAGCCAATCAGATGAGAGCCCGGGAATCTCAAAGTGCAGGGGCTTCAAGTTGAGAGAGGGAGTAAAAGAAACTGTAGGGGACAGAGAATTGTTGTTATGTCTCTTCCTTTTTTTCTTTTTTTTTTTTTAAAGTATGTGTTTACCTCTGTGTTCCTGTTGACTCCCAGAATTCTGTCTGGGCATTCTGAGGGATGTTCTTGATGGGATATGCCTTTGCTGCTCATCCAGATAGGCTAAATCTTCAAGGCGGGCAGAACTGGTGGCTAGAGAAAGTTTATTTTTAGCCTAAAGTATAAATTATTTCATACAAATTTTAATAGCTATGATAATGGGAGAGCTATGATTCATAGGTATTCATACGATAGGTGTATTTTATTTTGTCATTTTGCAAAAAGTCAACATATTTGAAATGTGCCACTTAGCTTCAGTGGTTAGAGAGCATCACCAACTCCCATACTGGTCTGATTAATTTGTAGCTGCTGCCAACAGTACTGTAGCTTCGTATGACAGTGTGTGTGTGTGTGTGTGTGTGTGTGTGTGTGTGTGTGTGTGTGTGTGTGTGTGTGTGTGTGTGTGTGTGTGTGTGTGTGTGTGTGTGTGTGTGTGTTTAACTTGTTACATTTCTTTCTTCCAGAGATAAAAGAATAACTAGAAGTGATTGATTCATTACACAAATTAAAGTTCAAGCAAAATCCCAGTGACTAAAATAATGAATGCTACAAGTAAATTAGTTATCATGTACAGTATGTAAAAATTTTTAGACAATTATTGGTTTGTGTTCTGTTTCTCAACTTCCATTACAACTGACAAAGAGCTGAAGGTGATCTACTGAGAGTCTGAGCCAATCGATGCACTTTAAACTCTTTTAACGCTACAGAACATCAGCGCTGGCTGTGCCTCATATCCTGTGTGTGTCACATGTCCTTCCTTTTGCCTTCCTGGCATTCCCAAAACATTTTTAGAAGGGTAAGGCAGAGGCATATTTTCTTTGCTTCTTTTATTAACACTCACTTTTAAAGAATTTGACTCGTAAAATCAGTTCCACAGAAATAAATTTTTCACAAACACTTGCTGTCCATCTTCTTATACAATTATGGAACTCTGGACTAGTATGTGAGGAAATTTTGTCTTGCTAAAGCTGTTTAAATCGTACTCATGTACTAGCTAAGTTATAATTTGGAAATTTTGTATATTATTGTTGTCAATAAACAGATCTAAATGGCAGCACACACTTATCCAGAAGTGAACATTTATTCGTTCTTTCTTACCAGCAACTGAATTGGGACGGGGCATGAGGTAGAGAGGGATAGAATAAGTGGATCCTGCTGAATGGGAGGAGCTGGAGGCTCGATCTGGGTGTAGTTTGTTGAGGCTATATGTAGAAGCAGCCATGTTGTCCTCCACACTGTACAGGAAGCCATCATTGTCTCTTCCTGCTGCTGCCATACAAGAAGAAGAGGTAGAGGACACCACAAGCTGACCTCCCCTTTGCCCCTTACTGCCATGGTAACCATCGCTATGATACTTGGCAACATCGTCCCGCTCTGCTGCTGACTCAGCAGAATAGCTGGTCAGTGTCGCTGTGTGATGGAATAAAAAGCAAGTTAGAAAATCATTGTAATGATCACTGCCGACAAGCTGCCATAGCTGCTACATTGCGGTTTATTTATATAATAATACTGTTTTAAGAATATGCTATAAAAATAATATAAAACGATCTTTGATAGTTTTGATTCTCCCAGATCTGAAGCATCCCTATAGAATGTCACCTATGATGCCACTGTCTCTGCTCTCCAGTGTGGAGGTGGGGGAGGTGACAGAGGCGTGGTTGGAGGGAACGTGCCTGACGATGCTGTTGGCCTCCCCTCCAGCAGGGGGCTGTAGTGTGGAACATGGGGATGTGCTGCTACTGGCCAGGCTTGATGAAGGAGAGATTCTCTGGAAAAGAAAGAGTTTAATGCCTTTGAGTTCATTAAAAGACATGCATTTATGTATTGTTCTACGTTGATGTTTTTATGTGTCCACAGTGTGCAAAAACATACATTATCATTTTGTTTGCAATTGTCTTTTCACTCCCCTGTCTTTCTAATCCTGCGCACTAACTAAAAAAAAAAAACATTTTGTTGCTGTGTGTAGGAATATTTTCATTTTCATAACAATTTTAATCATTATTTAACATATAGACTGGACATGGAACAATTATACCATGTTAATCAGAGATCAAACAAACATAAGTTGTTACATTCGGACTCTTAATACATATAAAATCTGATCTAATGAAAAATAAAGCTACACAAACTGTGATGGATACTGTTAAAATGATATTTTTCTAAATAAGACCAGTTCTTTTCAAATAGACTTGTATATGTTACACTGAGGCTGTGCAATTTAACAATGAACGCATTCTGTGCTGAACTGATTACCTCTCCATCATCCTGAGCATGGTACGAAGATCCTGGCTCTCCAGGGATGATTTTGTCCCCAAGCAGAAAGCCCAGCCTGGTCATCAGAGCATCAGCCGCCTCATCCACTGAGGGGGGTGGTCCCAACTCCTCGTTCTCACCTGAAAAAAATTAATTCAGGGTTGAGGTAATAAGGATTTAACTTTTAAAACAAATCTAGCATGTGCTTTTTCGTCAACAAAATTGGACATTAGCATCAAAGAAACTTCTTTTAAACATTCTTGATTAACCCTGATTGCATATTTGTCAATGGTGGGACATTTACTTTACCCTGGGTTTTGCTAAATAGGGCAATATAATCAAATTAGTTCTTAAACCAGAGTGAATCCTGGTGCTAAATACCAGTTTAAAATCTGAAAATTTACTGTTATTCTGTTTAACTGCAAGAAGTAATTTATTGAGAACAACGGAATTAGATAAAAACTGAGCATAAACCAGAGAGGTTAGGCGGAGTTGGCAGTATTGGCAATGCATCTGAATTACTGCGACTACTTTTTGTATGGGAGTGTAAATGGTTACACAAAGCATTACACACTACACACACACACACTCATATAAGGCACAGCATAAAAGGCCATACTCTCTGTCGTCTCTCCCTAAAAGTCTATAATTACAGCTATAAATGCTGACGGTTGGACTAAATACCAAAGAAGCATCTCTGACTCTCTCTCTCTCATACGCAGACAAAAAAAAGAACCAACCAAAGACAACACCACTCTGGGAAGACTGTTTCTGTACGCATGCACATGCAAGTGTATGTGGTCAGCCAATGACAGGGTGTATGACTCATTTTTAGAAAGAGAAAAATGAAATGGAAAGAGCTGCAATAAAGAACACAGATTTTCCTTCTTCGTCCCTGTTTTGGCCTTCAGCGCTCTTTTAATTACCTCTTACCTTCTTGTCTCGCTTTCTTTAACTGTGCCTTTCTGTCTTGTTTTTGTCTTTGTAATGTTCTGACAGTACAAGTTTTCTGAAGTTAAAGTATTTTTATAGGATTCTGTTGTAAACGTGTGCTACATCGCAACTGAAAATACGTGTTCATATTATTGCACTTGAACCTGTCAGCTGATAGTAAAAAGCATACCTCCTGAAACAAGTAACAGATCAGACACAGCTGCTTTCTTCAGATTTGAGTTCAGTAGAATGCAATGCTGTGGATGCCCTTGAGGGACGCCTGTACACCATTAACCTCTTTCTAAAAGCGCACTGCATTTGCTCCCTTTGAAATTTCTGAACAGCTTTAAACACTTTCAGACTGTGATTGAACAGCATGTTGCACAACACATTGTTAGTTTCATGAATATGAATGACCCCCTTTCTTCCATGTTGTTTACTGCATTACATCTATTCGTACTGGAGAAAGGAATGCAGAGGAGCATCAACAGACGACTCAAACACATAAGAATGGATGCTGTAACGAAAAGAAACACACAACACGTACGATTCGGACTAAAGGATTGACATCCTCCTTGATCCTGATCAAAAACAAAGGGCAAAACACCAAACAAAGGTCGCCCACAACAGTCACAAGAATAGGAGAAAATATGAGTCAAGATAGTTAAGTCTCCTAGCGGAAAAGCTAATCTTGCCACCAGGTGTTCACCATGCCTGCTGTTTGACTCGCATGCTTAGACATTCCTACCAGATTTTGTTGGTTAATAAACATTTATCATCACTTATTTTAGAAGGCAGCCTAGTTTTCTAAAGAACAGACCTCAGGTCAGCAGACCTCTAACATCATAGATCATGAGGATACACATCTACTCTGTGATTACACCAAAGCTTAAGGTTAATGTCAGACACACCGAATTATCAATCTCTAACCAAGAAGGGACGAGATTGTGGATATTATATTTGTCAAATAAATCATTGACATTTTGAGGCAAAACGATTTAAACCGTTGAATTAGTCACTCACAGGCCATCAGTCCCCATTGATTGTCCCACAAAATACATGTTCCCACCGCTTAGTACTTTGAGAAATGGACCGCAAATCTCTCTGTACAGCAAAACCACAGTGACTACAAGATGGAACAATAAAGAATAGATGAGTATTCTTTCATTCCCCGAACAAGTTCCTCATCAAATCATGATGCATATCTTTTCTATAGCACAAAGAATACACAGACAGTGAGGAGATCCACGCTGCAACATGATATGGTGACAAATAGAAAAATTTATGGTTAAAAAAAAAAAGGAAAAGACACAAGCTGATTTATCTACCATCTGAACATAGTTTGAGAGCGCTATGGAAGAACATATTACCATAAAACTTCAGGCAATACCTCCTATTGCTCCCAGAGGCTTCAGAATTGCTTGTGCTATTGCTTTCTTGAGACCAAAAATTGCCACCTGCTGATCATCAGTCCTCGTGACACTGATAGCCTAATCCATAACTGCAAGTAAATAAATCTAATTAAAGGACTGGTCACACCATAAATTGAAAAATTGAAAAATTGAGTAAAGCTGCCACACTGAGTTTGAAAGCATGAGCAGAGAAAATTATTGGAATACCATTGATGGCAAAATCAAACTGGACATGCTAATTTAGTTCACCAAATTAGACGTAAACCACTGCCCTTCAGGAAAAAGGAGAGCGTGAGAAGGGCAAAGGAACTGTCTCTATGAAATGTCTATTTATAATTCACCTCAACTGATACATGAACTATAGGATTCTTTTAACACTCTCAGTCATCAGTTAAGTCGCAGGATGGTTTCTACAGTTTTGCAAACACACACTGTCGATGTCGTTGAGGTCCTTTCATGCCCACTACAACAGATGAGAAACAAAGGCTGGAATACAACCAAAATCCCAGCAGAATTCTTCACTCTCACCTTCATCCTCACCTCTTCCACTCTCTCCAACAGGAGGATCCACCCATTCCTGGCAAAGCTCAGAGCTCTCCTCAGAGGAGTGACAACAGCAAAAGTAAACCAGCAGGCGGTGTAAGAAGGATGACGCGTCGCCGATGACCGCCGGTGCCGTACCACCTCTGCCACAGCCCCAGCAGCAGCCCAACGTGGTCCGAGCAGATGCAGACCGCTTGTGCCTGCACCACTTAGACCGAGAACGGGCGCATGCTTTCAGAATCGCTGCCGTGCAGTCCATGGCTACCTGGCAGTGGCTCAGACTGCTTCACACAGGCTCCATGTACGAGTGACAAAAGCGAAAGGATGAATGAGAGCACTATTCTTCCGCTGAGCTGTCTCTGCCCTTTGTTGAGCCGCTGCTGAGCTGTTCGTGCTCCGCTCTCCGGTTTCCTTCTAAAAGTTTTAATGACGACATCACAGTTGGTCTTCTTTTTGGCTCCGAGCTCCTCCCTCTCCAGAGTGCACAAAGACGGGAGAGAGATGAAGAGATAAGAGACGAAGGAATAAACCCTCCTGGAAAAAAAAAACACTGGAGGTTTTCCTAAATCCTGCAGCCAATCTACTTGGGTTTGTAAGCTGGGCAGTCCAACATATTGTGGTAAGAGCAAAACACGTTGTGCGTTTAATATAGGTTCGTTTCAAAGGTAAATCAAGAATCTGCACACTTTCCAACTCACTGCAGCTCTGGAAGGTATAGTCCAATCATATTTGTCCATTTTTGTCAGAAAGTTGAACATTTTTCATTCACATGCACATAATGTGTCCTGAAAACAAAGAAAACTGGAAAAACCAGCGGAGGCACAGCTGAGGCACAAAATGGTATCCCCAGTGATGTTCTCTGTGGTCCACATTTCACCAAGTGAAGTTTCCAAGTATTAGAAAAGTTTTTCTTTCAAGAGCGGAGCCTCCATATCTGGTCTGAAAGACGACCTCCCTCCGTCTGACTGCACCACACATCAGAGGCTCCCCTCCTCCAACCCAAAACACACACACACACACACACACACACACACACACACACACACACACACACACACACACACACACACACACACACACACACACACACACACACACACACACGGGGGAAAGACTGCAGGAGGAGCGGCACCGAAAGAGTGATCAGTTACATGTTGAGAAGTTTAAAAACTTAGTTCTGTCTTGTTTCCCTCTAGCTATCTCAGTTTAGGAAAAGTGGAAAATATACTTTCAAAATCGTTCAAGAGGACACATAAGTCATAAGGAAACAAAACAGGGGTGTGAGTAATTCTTGGAGTTAAATGTATTGTAATAATGTTGGACAATGAAGAGAACAATAAAGAACATAGAAAATTTTCAAAACTTTTAAAAAATGTGTCATAATTGTAACAATAAATCTAAATTCAGCCAAGTCTAGCTCTGTATTGTTACCTGCTGTCAGACCAAACTTGACTAATGATTTAATTTTAATTTTAATTACTCTGATCAGCGATGCCATATCACATCAATCGCTTCCTCTTCTGCTGGAGACGACTAACCCAGACAACCCACTATTACAAAACACACCTCTAAAGGCTGCAGAAGGCAGTTCCCTGGTGATCAACACAGAACAAATGTCCTCATTGTTTTAGAAACATTGATGGTGTGTGAATAGTACCTGTAGCTAATTACTGTTTGAAGGGGGTTAAAGGGAGACTCCACATGGCAATATTCAGAGACGGTCTGCCAAATCAACTTCAAGAAAGAAGAGGAGGAGCAGCAGGAGAGAAAAACAGAGGGTTACATTTCTGCTTCCCCTCTCACTAACTCACATGAGCACAATCAAATATGGGGTCAAAGGGCGCCTGCCCCACTGGCTGCCAGACACAGCTGTGTCTGAGTGTGTTTGTGTGAGAGAGAGAGAGAAAGAGAAAGAGTGAGGCAGAGAGAAAAAGAGAGAGAGCATTCATATGCCTCAAAAATGCATTGCAAAAAAAAAAAAAAAGATTTGCAGAGTAGATTTACAGTTCCTGATACTTTGAGGGTGTTGTTCTTCTGTTCTTTCCACATGAAGTTGGACAACATCAAAGCTCCTTCAATGACGGACATTTTTGCATATTTGTGCAGGTGTAACTGAACAGTCGGCCATTGTACTATAACTCCAGTCTGCCAAATCATCCGGAATGTCTTTTGTAGTCAAACAGGGGCTCTGGCTTGCTTATCAGACAATGCTACTAGTAGTTCTCACTGATGTTTTGGTTAGTATTTAAAGCCTTATCTTGACCTCCACCGTTACTGTTAACTTTGCATTTTTAATTACATTGTGAACCAAGGAAAAAAAGGAGCCAGGGTTACTCACTGTGCAGCTCTTCAGCTGCTGGCAACCCAGCAGAGAAACAGCACTGTTTACAACAGCAGCTTACTTGAAGTATTAATGATGCTCTAACCATGTGCACCATGTGTGGTGCATTTGAGAGTGATTTTAGCCATTTTATAATGGACTATATGTCAGGGTGTCCTAAATAATGCCTTATCTGTTCAGAAAGCTCACAAGAGATTTATATTTCCTTTTATGGGCCTACGAGCGCTCATAATCAGCGTTCTAATTTGTTTCATCTGACTTTATTGCATGACATAGTAGATGCATTACTTCACTTTAATCGCCCTCTTTTACACTGATGTATCACAAACTCTTGAGTTCCACATCGTGATAATTAACTACAGCTAGTATGCTGCATCAAGAAATGCAGTCTAAACCAGCAGATACCAGGATCCTACACATGCTGTACACTACAATACCCTGCGTCAGCAGGTTTTGCATCCATGGTCACATGAGCCTCCACACTACTGGCAGGACCACAATCTGTTTCTGCGTCTGTGTGTTGTGTTGCATTTCTTTATCTGGCATGACAAATGAAGCATGGGTTTCCCACACTGACGCAAACAGCAGATAGTCCTACCAGTTCTTTTTGCCAGACGAAGGTTGAGGAGGGGAGACGAAGGAAGGGAGCGGGTGAATCCTTCCATCATTCGGACCTCTGATCCGTCTGACTCTATGCCCCTGCCACCTGTTCAAGGAAAGAGCTAAAGTCAGCCGTGAATATGAAAGTGGACATTATGGACAATATGATCATCATCATCAGATCTAAAAATGTCCTCGATGGGTATTGAGTGTGTAAACAGGAGTTGTACAGTTGAAATCAGGTCAACATAATGGATAATATCAGGCTTGAACATGGCCAGTGACGTACGAAACAGCACAGAGCTGTACTGACCACTGCTGCTCTTGCGGCTTTTCCCTCCAAGCCACATTTTCAGACTGTTTCTAAACATGACTGCTTAGGTTGTCTCGTCACTTGTACAAACAGACGTTTTTCCAACTCTCCTGTCAAGAGAGAAAGACAGAGAGAGCGAGTCAGTAAGAGGTGAGCACTGTACTTCAAATAAAAAACAATCATTCCTTGCTTAATTCCTAAGTGTTTGAACAGTCGCAAATCCAACAAGCTTCTTTAACTGAAACTGATAAACGCACACACACACACACACACATACACACATACACACACACACACACACACACACACACACACACACACACACACACACACACTTGGTTTTACTACAGTGTGACTTCTGATCATACCCAACATGCTTGATCGTAATATTGTTGCTAGGTAACAGTTTGCTGTTACTAAGCAACCCATAATGAGACAGTGTATCAGAATATAACCTCGGTGGCCTTCTGGTGTTTTTCTGCATGTTTGACCCAGTCTGCTTATTTGGGTCACAATGAAAAACCATTCATTATTCATATTTTATACACATATTACATATGTAAATATATATACACACACAACAACCGATGCTGTGCCACCTTGTCCACTCATACTGCACATCAGCCCACCAAGTCTCACAAAATAAAAATAACATTCTTATTAAGATTATGGTTTTGGTTAAAGGATGATCAAAGAGGTGAAAGAAACTGACTGGAAAAAATAAGAACATTAAAACAGGGCAGTGACAAGAGCACAAGCAAATAATGAGTCAATTCAGATCAGGCATTCAACAAGTAGAAAGAGCTATTGGATGATTCAAAAGTGATCCTAAACGTTTTTTTTTTTTTAATTTCATGAGACAGTGTTTCATTGAATTCACACTGGTGGTCAAACCAAACTTTATGACTGTGAGACTGATGCCAAATGTGCACCAGGCAGTCATTCACAGTGGTCACCGGTGACACTGAGTGGAAATGTTTCGACTGTTTTTGTTCCGAGTGAGTGGTAGAGTCAGCAAAAACCTAAAACCCGCACCTCTAACTCGGCCAAATATTTACAGCTCATTGTGTCAAACCTTAATCTCCATTACAAAAAATAACGTGACATATTGAATGAATGTGAAATTCCTACTTTTGCAAAGATTAACTCAGCGACCATGAGCTGAGTCCACGTTCAGGTTTCAGGGAGGGTAAACAGCATGAGTTAATACTGACCTCTGTTGACCACCAGTGGTTACAGCAGCACAGTCACGGACTGTCTCAGGCTTCATCACTGGCTCCCCTGAGACAGAAAATCACTACGAAATTACATATTTCAGGGTTTGTTTGGGGTTTTTTTTTATAGCTTTTTGGTTTTGGAAATGGCCTTCTGTGACAAAATAAAACAGTGATTTTTGCAGGCAGAGCTACAGTTCTGAGATCATTAACTGAAGATAATGACACGAGAAGACCAGCTCAAATAAAGAAATGTACTGTATTTGTAAAATAATTTGGGTGCATTAGTAAGCTCAATATCTGCAGTAATCTCCAATAGTTTTGCTCGAGCTGTAGTTCTTGGTGTTTGCAATGCAGACAGACAGGCCCTAAAAAACACCAGATGCAGACTTAACGAGGCCAGGCTTCATTATCTCACTAAGATTTTTGCATGCACGTGTGAAACTGATCATTTACAATGTGTTGATGCCTAGCAGTCTGTCAATTAACAAGTGAGTACAAATGGTGATGAAACACCATGAAGAAGGTCAGTGACGACATGCCCGTCTAGTCAAGGCATAAAAAGCATCTCCCAGTATCTATCTGCAGCAATTAGATGTCAGCAGTCTCTTTAAACGGACCCACACATTCCCAATTGTCTGGCTCAGTCTTGCATGTGTGTAATGTGTGTCAGTGTGCTAATCCTTGTTGACAAGCACACAGGAATGATCGGATTTAGTCTTAAAACCAAGGATGCATCCACACCCACCCACCCACACACACACATACACAGACACAGACACACACACGCGCGTGCATGAATGAACAGCAGCGCATTTATTACTGTGACAGCAGAAGAGAAATACTGGCTTTTAATGTGAAGACATTGGTGACAAATTGAAGTGGTTTAGAAAATAGAGCAAGACTATTTTGTGTCTGAAACCAAAAAGAAAGAAGATATTCTAAACTCTCCAGATATGCTTGTTTAATTATTTTATTTTTAATAAATATTCTGACTAAAATAGCAGTAATTTATTAAAAGAATTAAAATAAAACTGTGTTTTCCTTCAACAGAGAAACCAGTTTAAAAGTTCAATATATGCTCTGGCAATATGTGGGTCAGCCAGCAAAAAAATGCTTTTCACTGTCAAAAGTCATATTTTAAAGGCAATTCAGTATGAATCGATTCCAGCATTTTTGTTACTCCATTTTTGTTTCATGGCAGGACAGGTTCATTTTTTTTAGCCTGTGGCTTTTTGACCTTTTATTTTATGATTTGTAATTATATTGCAAGCAAATTGGATTCACATTGTCTCCAGGCCTCGGTTGAGCATATGAAACATTAAATTTCGCACTTGGTCAGCTGATCAAATCAGCAAAAATGCCTCATATCAGCTGTCAAACACGGTAATCTGGGTTTGTTTTGCAGCCATAGGACCTCCACCCTGTAGCCAGTGAGTCAATTGTTTGGCCACCGGCCGCTGTCATCTCTCTAAAGATGGATTAAATTGTAAGGGGAAAAACGTAAATTTGCAGATGAATGGTTGAAAAAAGAAACTGTGGTGCATGCAGGGGCCGTATCATACTCCCAATCTTAACTTGACAGAAATGTTACAGCGAGACTATCAGAGGGCTGAACACTAAAGACTGTGGCCCTCACCAAACACAAGAAGTGGGCCAAAATTCTTCCAACATAATGTGAGAGACAGATAAAGCTGTTTTTAGTGTCTCAGATGTTAAGTTCCTCTATTTTAGTTCGATAAACAGTGTGTCATGGGTCAGTCATCTGTGGTTGCATACCTTTTTTTAACAACCTATGTTGACCAGATGTTTTTTGTTAATTCTGTCTTGATTTGTAAAACTAAAGAAGGTGACTTGTTACACAAGTGTAACATAAGAAAAAAAACTTAATATCACAACTTATTCACATTACATGCCCTGTCCACATCCATCCTTTCCACGCCATTACCCTCCACACAAGAAATTGCAGCGTTTTACACAGAGATGGGGGAAATAAATGAAACTGACATGAGTCATTTATGGAACTCTGCAGCCAGTAAACGTGACTCAGCACTGCCACAGCCAGAAACTCATTCAAGGGAGTCAAATAGAGAGGGCCAGGCATCTTCTTCATAAACACACACACAGATACAAAGGTGCATGCACATGCACACACACTCACACACATACACAATCTGTTGCTGATTACCGCACCATCTGACCTCATTCAGTTATGTCTTATACACATAAACACGGGGCAGTTATGTCAAAAGCCTTCCCTGGTCCGTCTGGTTAGAATTCATATTTTCCCCAAATGTACCGTATTCCCTGCTTAGCTCAGATTACAAGAAAGACACGAGCAGCCGATCATGCTCACACATGCACAGATAGTCAGTCAGTACCCCCATTTTAGTTCCGCTACATTAAACAAAGACAGTACAGATGGACGACCCAATTACCCCCAAACACTTTTTTGAATATAATAACTGAACAAGCAGTCTGATTAGACTTTGGATAATTATGCTGACATTATCAAAAAATCTGTGTGAATATTTTTTGCCCCCTTGAAGCTTCAAATATAAACTCACTAAATAAAAAAAGGTTTGGCTGCTGTCCTGAAGCCAAAGTGGTACAGCAAAGTTTACATCTCTGTACTGCGATTACTCCCATTGTTACCTCTGCAAAGACAGTTCTCTGCGAACAAAATAACTTAAAAAGTTATGAACGGAATTTCATGAAAGTTTGGTGATGTTCAGGATTCTGCGGGCACCTTCACCTTCGATCTTCCAAAGGTCATCGGCCAAAATCAAAGGCTAAGGGGCTTTGATCATAAAGCAACCTAATATGTTCTGTAACCTTGTATTACTACTGCCTATTATACGCTATACTACAGACCTAAGTAACAACATGTGAGGAAATGAGCTGCTTGATGGAGGTCCGCGTTGTCCGAGTGCCGGTCTAATTCTTCCTGCTATTGATCTGATCTGAACATGAAAACAGAGCAGTGATGAGGCCACATGTCAGAAGTGGTGCGTCTGTGCAGTGTTACAATCACTGCATAGAGCAAACAATATTTGGCTCTATCTTCAGTATAGGGTTGGGATCCGAATATATGATGTACTCTGCACTGACATTCATATCCTTTGTCCTTTATATATATAAACATGGACAAAAAAACACATGAATGGAAATGGCTTATTTCCTGTTAAATTCAAACCGCGAGTGTGTCATGTAGCATTAAGTGCTGCCTTATTTTAAGACTGTCTGGACATAATTACAGTACGCCTCCATGATCTACATGCTTTTGTGTCAACACTGGGCTTGCTGAAGTTGTGAAAATCCAACTGTACATCTAGCAAAAAAGTACTAAAAGTTCAAACTCAATCTTTTGTTGGATTATTAATCCACACAGATATTATCTAGGTTTTAAATTCTCTGATTCTCCAGTTTCTCGTCGCAGCCTCAGGACGATGCCAGTGAAGACCTGCTACACACATATGGCTCAAATAACTTCAAATAAAACTGAAAAAGTTGTTTACATCGTGAAGACAGGAAAAAAAGGTGTGCATATCAGTTAGGCCTTTGTTTGTCTACAGGAACTCGTTTTTTGACACACGCCCCTTTCCTGCATGTGTGCAGGCTGGGGGGGTGTTCTGTGGCATTACAGGAAGCCAGGATTGACTTCTCTGGGAAAGAGAGATAAGAGTTTGTGTGTGTTCAGCTGAAGGCAAGGCCATCTGCACTCAACTATCGCTAATAGCAAACACACGAACGAAAACACAACCGTGCCTAATCAAGACGACAGTGTCGTCAGCTTCGTACGTGTGTGTCAGGATTCATGTGTCACCGTGCTTCGCATTTCCTTGTCTCACCACAACTTGTTGCTCGGCTTGTTAAAAGGGGATATCCGTTAATGCAAACCCCACTGATTTCCAGGAGAAGGCAGGGTGGACAGCATCTCCCATCATGCTTTGCGTTTTCGGAGGTAGAAGAGGTGGTGTACTGTTGAAGAAACTGCCAGATCTACTGAACAAGCATACAAGAATAACAGATTAGATCTGGAAACAGGTTCAACAGGTCAAAGAATTTGAATAAATTTGCATGATATTTAAGAACATTTGGGACTTACTGCGTTTCCAGCCACAGACTGTTGGGAGAAATGAGCACAGCGGTCCACCTGTGGCATTACACAAAACACAACATCAATACAGTTATAACCATGATTGTCCATTGTTTATTGCACTTCTAATGAAATATATACTATGCTAGTATTAGCATACTAGTTTTGCAAGTCAGGTAGCTATTGAATAGTTAACTGATTCCTATCAACGTACAGGCAAACGCTAGTTATGAGTGCATCTATTAGTCCAATAAAACATTTCTAAGCATATTCCAGTGCTTTTTTCTTTCCACCTTTTTCTGCAACATATCCGGTGTGTCACAATGTGTGCAAAGAGCTTCAAACGTGTCAACCCTGCTGCTAAATTTAGGCCTGCTTTGCTTCACTTTGTTACCAACGTGACAGCGCGACATGGATTGGATGTGCAGCAGTTTTTATGATGCATCCAAATCCGGTTAGTAGCATTAGGCTGCAGACCAGAAATTATTTTATTTTTCTTTGATTAAAAAGGTATCACGATGCTGGCAACATGATTAATTGAGTCTGACACACCAGACATTCTGCAAATAAGTAACCGTCACACATTAGCTGATGAAGAAAATGATGCAACAGTGAGGACAGGGCTCAGCCTGTCTACGTCTAGCTGAATGTCAGAGCCCAGCACAGGCCTCACTGTGGATTTCCACTTGCAGATTCCCACAGCAGAGGGAATATATTATTGCTCTTGGGTTACATGAACTGCTGACCAGTTCAGATTTGCATGATCAGCAAGTTACTGCAGATAAGGGCATCAACTTTGTGAAGTCCGCTGATCATGCACGAGAGGGTCAGGTTTCACTGTTGCTGTAAAAGGCTCCATCCTGCTCTCAGTAATGTTCTAATGGAGATTACGACTGATCTGCTCATCACTGGAATGTCCTCTACACTGCACTCTCACTCTTTGGAAACTTGAGCAAAATTATTCAATAACTAGGCACAACTGTATCCAGCTATTAAACATGTCTTGACATTGTCAAGTAAACAATGAGCTAGAGTTCACATGTGAAAAAAGCTTAGTCGAGAAATGAGTTGTTTATGGACCCACAGCGTTCAGCCCCAATTCTGTCAGGGATGAAGGCCACCAGATACAAGCCTCAGCTTAATGGGAAAAAAATGAAAGAGCTCTTCTTGTTTGCTAGAAAGCAGATTAAATTAAAGACATTACACCCAGTTCCTCTGATTGTTCTGCCTTTTTTGCATAACCATTTCCAGTTTCACTGACGTGAGAGCCATATGGACAGTGTTTTTTCTCCAGTTATACTACTTGAAGTCTTCAGCAAATAGTGAACAATCACTCCATTTTCTCTATTTAGCTAAGAGCAGCCTAACTTGTGTCACCTGATACGTCACTGTACGAATAGGACATTTTGAAGAAAATGACTCACATGCAGTATGTAGTTTTTAGAACACTTTATGTATTTAACCACATCACTGTTATTAGACAGCTTCCTATTCCAAATGCCTGGATAGCTTTATTTGCATGTGAATCTCCAAAAGAAATTACCTTCCCCTACACCAGGGGTGGGCAATTGTTTTGCCTGAAGGGCCACATTGGGTTTTAGAACTTGATGAACAGGCCATCCAGGTGGTGCAGGAAACCAACCCCCCAAATGAGGATCGTCGTGCTTGATGTACTATTGACTGAGAAAATATGGATGGATGATGAAGCTCCAAATGATGTTTGGCCCCACCTTCTTGAGAGGACATGTTAGCATGCTGGGTGAAGG
>BJFM01000635.1:10088-54418 GCA_016586285.1 Arothron firmamentum | reverse complement strand
ACACACACACACACACACACACACACACACACTCACACACAAAAAAAAAGACACATAATTAGACTGCAGATTTTTGACAGAAATATAATATTCAAATCACAATCACCTACAACAGAGTGTGATATCCAGCTTTATATATTCTTACAGAATGATAAAATATTCTTTAACAGTAAAGAGAACATTTAATGAGCAATCGAACAAGCATTAGAAATCAAAAATAACAAATAACAAAATAAAGATTTTATGCAGCAGTTATTACAGGTAGATAGTAAAAGAATGGCAGCATTTCTTTTTCCAAATGAAGACAAAGTCATTTGTTAATGAGTGAAAACCTCACATGAAGTCTGACTCTTTATTCAACAACTTGCTGTTACTGTGGATGCTCGTGGCTTCTCAGCTCTCACAGCTGCTGTGTTAAATTGCGTGCTGCCCCCCAGAAAATGCAACAGGAAAAATTGTGTTATAAAATAAATGGATGAATACTTACAGTATGGTAATTAACTGATTATTAAGTATATTTTGTGTGTGTCTTTAACTCAGCAACATATTTATCAAACTCTATTGGAGAAAAAAATAATTTGCTTCGTTGAAACATTGTCTAACCTGAACAAAATCCATCAGACAATGTTGGCACTCAGCCCTTTCTTTGGTCCACAAGATAATAGTTGTTATTTTGGGCAACTCTTAGAGAACATGTAGGTGACACTTATTAGCTTTTATGCACAATTAAAGAAAACTGCTGAGCAAAGGTAAACATTTTGTATAACACAGCATCAAACAAGGACAACAGTCACTCACAAAGCCACCAGGAGACCAGCAACAGTCTTTGGATGCAACACTCCATCCATGTAACTATTGGCAAGTAATCACAGTAACAGAAAATCTCACTTTAACATCACCCTGCTCTGACTGCAACAGATCACGAGGAAAGACCTTTACGCTCTGGTGGATCACAAACCTCTGAACGATTTCACAGCAAACACAAGTTGCAAGTGTTCAACTTACAAAAAGCAGCCTTTTGTTGTCAAAGGACAAGGGTGTGTTTTTCAGTGTTATTCCATAACATATTGCCAATAATTTTCCAGAAAAGACTGATAATGTGGACTCCATCCTCCATGACATTAGGAATAGGTCAAGTTTTACACATCACAAATGTGTCAATACTATCTTAAGTTTGATATTTATAGGTAAACACATTTACACTAAGACTTTTGTTTTCATAAATCAATTAACTTCAATTAAATAGCCAATTTTCACCCAAAGGTCAAGTGATTTTATTATAACATATTTTATATTGAACATTATTTATTTATTTTTTTCATTTTCACTGTTTCTTCATTTACTGTTGGCACCCATGTGCTAACTAGCTCAGAGAGCAGCAGCACATGACAGACAAGCAGGTTTGTGTTTATCTGCGCACCATCGATCACCCTCTGCTGGTGAGTTGCTCTACAGAGGACAAGATGACCTAATCGGCCATTTCACGTAGCGCTCTGTTGTGCTGATGTGATGTGATTGACAGCTGAGCTCTGCTTCCAACTGGTTACGAACTTGTTCAAGCTCCACTTCCTGGCTGACTGGCACCAAATCATGTGACCATGCAAGATGGCAGCACCCATGTCATGAACAGCTTCACTTCCCAATAACAAATGGTGACACGTGATCTACCATTTGTGTACTGAACTTTGCATTTGCAGCTATGGTCTTTTGTGAAAGTTGCTGACAATAACACTATAGAATATTCTGGAATTTACCCCCTCCTTTATTTGCTGGTGACTAAAAGTAAAACTAAAGGTTTTTATAAGAACCTGTGTGGAGAAGGCAGTGCAGCGCTGACTTCTACAAACCAGCACATTAAAACATCCAGTAACAAGACACCGCTGACATTCATGACAATCTCGTATGGCATTGTGACGTTAGTTAGCTTGCAGCAAATGATAGACATTAGCCTCCAGAATAAATGGTGAATGATTAAGAAAGCACAAATAAGTGATGCTGATTAGAACACTTCATACTGCTTTGTAGTTACGTAGTTTGGGGAAAGAAGTATATTCTGCTCATTTTCACATACTGGTTTCAGGGCTGGGGCTGATGTCTCCATTTTGTTGTGCCTCCATCAAGAACGTCTCCACTTCCTGCGAGGTCTCCCTCTCTGGTTTGACCCCCTCCTCTGCCATGTCCTTCTTCACCTCCTTTTCTGGCTCCGGCCTGGAGCCTCCCTGCTCTTCGTTCTCCAACGCTATGGGGTGGCTGATCCCTTCCAGCTTGGTGTCATCTGTCATTGTGATGCTCTCGAACTTGTCCGGCGGACTCGTGGACGTCTTGATGCACAGGAAGTTGCAGGTAGCCAGGACCAGAGCTGAGACGACGACCTCGCAGCCGGCCAGCAGGAAAACAAACATGTATTTCTTTGTTGTATCCAGCAGGCGGCCTGAGAGAGAAGATGGCGGGACGGAGACACGGATGAGAGGACAAAATAAGCCACAGTGCAGGTATGCGCGGTGAGGCGTGCCAGCCATCCTTTCACAGCAGCAGGAGCTAAGATGAGGCTACGTTCCTTCGATTCAGGTTTACTGGTAATACCACGAGTCTCCAAATGTAGATATGGAGCCAGGGCCTCCATGTTAGAGTAGATTTAAGCCCTGCTTGTTGCCAAAGGCTACAGCTAGGACTGTTCGGGCTCTGCTGGGGAAGATCCTTAGACATCGAGCTATCAGAGCAGTGGGGGACTCACTCATCATGGTTCAGCACTAACCCACCCTCTCCCCTGGATGTTCTTGTGCTCCATCTTTTCACAGCACTTCAGGAGCATGTTGCTGGATCTCCTACCCCCACCGTCCTGAGGCCTGGCACTGCTGCTGGATCCAGAACCCTCTGCATGGCCCTGACTGGATCCTGCTGCTTCTGCTCAATGTTCTCTCAATCCTCCCCGTCTCTCCTCTCCTCCCTCTCCCTCAAAGGCAGTCGCAGCGGATGCTGTCTACACTGAGTCTGGTTCTGCTCGAGGTTTCTGCCTGTTAAAGGCAAGTTTTTCCTCGCCACTGTCGCCAATACCAACGGCTTACTCAGTGTGGAGCTCTGCCCTGGGACCTGTTTCTCTTTTATAAAGTGTCAAGATGACGTTGTTACGAATTGCCACTTAAAATAAAAATGTTTAATTAAAACTGAATTGAATTGAATTGAATTAGTTGAAATCAGTTCAAAATGTCAAATTGATTTAATGAAATCAAATCGCTCATGAAATGACGGTAGTCCTGGACGACGGTGTGTTTTCGTGCAATAACGTCTCGGCTCAAGTGCCACTGGACATATGTGCCACAGTTAGAAGGACAGACACCAATTTCCCTCCGTAAAATCAATCTTTGCTAAAGATCTTACTGAAAATGAATCATCAATGCGAGCATCAATGTAAAGTAATGTTGTTTACTGGAACAGCTCAAGACATTGTCCATCTGGTGAGGGACGCCAGTGATCGACAGCAGGGCAGACATGGATCAGACAGGCTCTCCACTGATTAAAAGTGCTCTGATGTCTAAATCTGGTACCTAGTCAATATCTTTTCATCCACTCCGCTGGGGCTCAGGGGCGGAGCAGCAATCTTTAAAGAAATCGCTAACAAAGGACAATAGCAGGTTGTTTACATTCATTTACAATGGGGAGATTCTAAGTCCTTTAGGTTTTCTTTTATCGAAATATAACCTGCTGTGTAAATGTGTCAGGAGGGAACAAACTGCATGCTGGAGTTCAGCAAGTTGCTTTGTAATTACCGACCTGCACCAGGTGGCCCCACCAGCACCGCAATGGCCTCCATGAGTAGGACCAGGCCGATAGCGCTGGAGAACTTCTCGGTACCCACTATCGCCATCAGAACCTCGAACTGCAGCGCTCCCACCATGCCGTAGGAAATCCCAAAGAAGATGCAGAAGACCACCAGGGTCGTGTAGTCCTTGGACTGGAATGCAAAACATATTAAGGATAAAACTCTCTAAGATGTGTTTACATATATTCACAAACTTTAAACCCTATTTAGTTCTGTTTAGATGAATCTTTTTGCTTCTGCTTCAGTCGCTGAAGCTTCCCCCACCTGTGAGCCGATGAGGTCGGTGATTCCGTTAAACAGCATGGCGAAGCTGAAGAGGTACACGCACCGAGGCCGTACCCATTTGAGTCCGGCCACCACGCCGCAGATGGGCCGCGCGAAAATGTCGATGAAGCCCAGGATGGTGAGCAGCAGGGCTGACTTGGTGTCTTCATACCCGAGCTCCTTGGCGTAGCTCACGACAAACACGGGGGGCACAAACAGCCCCAGCACCATGATGGAGGCCGCCACAGTGTAAATAACGAAGCCACGGTCCTTAAACACGGAGAAGTCCAGAAGCTTGGCTTTGGGCTTCTTCTTGGCGTCTGCCGCCTTGGCTTCATCCCCAGCACTCTTCTCCAGGTCTTTATCCTTGTCTGTCTTGGGGGCCACCAGGGGCTTCATCAGGGCCCCACATACGCAGCAGTTGAGTAAAAGACCACCCAGGATGAGGAAGCCTCCCCTCCAACCGTACTGGTACTGCAGGACCTGGCCCAGCGGTGAGAGGCAGCACAGGGCGACAGGGCTCCCCGCTGCCGAGAGCCCGTTGGCCAGAGGACGCTTCTCGCTGAAGTAGCGGTTGAGCATGATCAGCGACGGCTGGAAATTCAGCGCCAGACCCAAACCTGCAGCAGAGACGTGAGCAGTGATTCAGCCGGGCCAGACAAAGACGTAGCGAGCAGGCGGTCTCACCTGTGATCACCCCGGTGGTGAGATAGATGTGGATGATGCTGGTGGAGAAGGAGGCCAGGATCATTCCCAGAGAGGCCAACAGGCCGCCGACCATCATCACCGGACGACAGCCGAAGCGGTTAACCAGCACACTGCACAGCGGGCCTGGAAACATCACCAATGGCGTGAAACACTACTGTTCCGTGGTTCTTTGTGCAACAGAAAAGACATTTCTACATACTCAACACACAGTGTTTGTCAGCGATGATCGAGGTGCTGCTTTAACGAGCAGCTCCTTGTGCGAGCAGCAGCCCACCTGTGCCGTAGAGCATGGCGAGCAGTATGGAAGAGACCCAGGCGGTGTCGCTGTATCCCACCCCAAACTCCCGGATCAGCTCCTTGAAGAAGACGCTGACTGCTTTGGGAAAGGCATAGGAGAAGCCCGTGATGACGAAACAGCCTGCGAGCACGGCCCAGCCCCAGCCTCCATCTGGGGCCTTCACTCCTCCTGAATCCACGTCCAACGCGACACCCCCCATGGTGCTTTAGGGCTGAAAGGAGTCACTAGAGAGAAACTGAAGGGAAAAAGGACATTATTAAACAGGACTAAACTACTAAATTGTTTACATCTGATTGAAATTTGTAATATTATCCTAATTATAGTCTAATTATGTTAACGTAGCATAAAGTCCAGTTGATGTGAGAGCATTAACAGTATTAGCTGCCAGACATCAGCTCTGCTGTAACACAATTCCTCCTTTCAGCTTCTTGGACACTACACAGGTGAATTGTTTTCAAGTCTACACACAGAACAGGAGAACTGACCACAGGGGTACATTCATCACCGGGAGGCTGCTTTTACTGACATGTTCTGCTGAGACGCTCACGGGTTCACAGATCTTCATAGATACACATCATGTGTATCAGAAGTCTTCAAACGAAAAAAAGGAAATATTAGTTTATTTTAATATTATTTACTATGATATTAATATGGTTAATTCTCTTGCAGATTCAAGCTGCTAATTTTTGTTATCCAAATAATGGGAAGTTCTGGTATGCAAAAATGTCTGGAAGCACTCAGTAAAGTGATGCGGGACACTGAAGTCTTCCATGATTGCTCACTAGATTCCTGGGAGCCCACATGGATGAATTCTTAAATGTCAGGAGCCATATTGATCATTAACCTGTGTGTGTGTGTGTGTGTGTGTGTGTGTGTGTGTGTGTGTGTGTGTGTGTGTGTGACAGTAATTGAACATGCCTATCTTGTACATCGTAATGATGAAGGTGGGCATTCTTGGGTTTGTCTCACTGCACAATGCGTTTGTATTATTTGTCACGTGTTATTTAATCCTTGTGCCTGGGCCCCTCTTAAAAGCTCTTAAGCTTCCGATTTCACTACTAAAACACTGAATGCACTCTTACACCAGGTTTTTAAACTGACGTGTGAATAAAACAAAGGAAATAAAAGGTGGTATTTATGGAGGATTAGAGTCTGTTGATTTTCAAGGACTGAAGTAATAAAAAAAGAAATAAAATATGATAAAATATTACAAATTACAATTATTAAACCAGAATATTGGAACATATTAAATAAAGTACCTGAATATTAGTTCTCGGAGGGGTTGCACAATGCTAATATGTTTGCAGAGGAACAAAACAGAGACAATCACTGTTAAATGAGGTTAGACCCAGGGCACAGAGGACAGATCTGATACTGACTGGGTCGTGGGGCTGCAGCCTGATATTAGGCCTTTTGATAAAATCTCATAGATTATTGCAAAACTTCAAAATATCTTTGTTTGTCTTTAGTTTAGCTTATTTGTTTAGCACAAGTTTAGTAGGAGTACATAACTGTGCAGGGTGGGAACGAAGCCTCTACAGGCTTGTACAGAGTTCCTCACCTGCCCATATCACCTGAGGGTAACCAGCCCAAATTATTACATTTTTGTTTTCAAAATAATGGGAAGTTCTGGTGTGCTCGAATGTCTGCAGCCCGTGTTAAACTGCAGACTCTGACCGCCGGGAAACAGGCTGATCAATAAAACAGCCGTCAGTCTTTCGTTGAAATGTCACGTGTGGCTTAAAGAGGCAATATCGCGTCTATGTGCGGGCGCCAGTGTGCAAGGTGCGGCCGCAGACTCCTCAATCATCGACGGTGGAAGCTCTGACTCTGAACAGATATTTACACTAAACAGCCTTCATCGTGATCTCAGAGAGCCTTTCAGGGACAAGGACAGTCGCCGTGAACAAGGATAAAGAGGTCGTGAGCCCAACATGTGATACAAGCAGCGTCTGGTTGGACTTTACAGTTGCAATATTATGAAATTTGGATGTTCTTGCTGCAGTATTTTAAATACAACCTACAGTCCAGGGCCGCCAGCAGGAGGGGCTGAAATTTGCCACCTGGAGTCCTAAAACAGTAAACCTTAACAGCAGATGATACAAAAAATAAAAAGAATCACGTGTAAACGCCGACTTGCACATCAGTAGAATTGGTTGAAATGGGTGGTACACGTTGAGGGATTCTAACATCCCCCCGCATTAAACAGGGTCATTGTTTACTGGCTGGCAACAGTCAGTTTTAATTATTAATGAACAGGTAGATTTATCATGTCTCTGGCCTCCGGGGACAGATGTGGGGATTACCACCAGAGCCACTCATTCACATCTCGGCCCATAAGAAGACCACACAGAGTGGTTCGAACGGATCCTCACATCAGTGAGGACTTCACTAAACACCCCACAGCCGGCTAGTAGAAGGTGCCTCTGCACCTTCTACGGCTGCACCATCAAGATTATCCTGCCTCCAACGGTACTCCTGACCCACTGCTGTATGATGATTTTATCTTTTGAACTTGGACTTCTTTTGTGCATTCATTGTGGATAGAGAAAAGGAAGAATTTCATTGAAGAGGGAAACCTGCTTCCTTACTGCACAGATGACAATACACTTTGAACCCTAAATATGAGTGAAGAACAGTGGCCGAGATGTTTTGATGTTCCATACCTCAGAAGAGATCCATCTGAAAAGGGAAAAAAAAGGCTATAGGCACAAAGGACTAGTGTTTGCACAGGAAGAAGAGACGACTGGCTCCATCAGATAATTTACAACCTGTTGAAGCATTGATACTGAGTTGAGAGAGGCACGCTGGGCCACGGCCAAAATGGCCAGCAATCCCATGTCGCCAGGTAACAAGATCTTTTCTGCCTCACAAAGAAGAGAAAGGTGACATGAGCCGCACAGAAAGAGCCGCCGACCACCTGAGCCTGCGTCTGTCAGGCTATCTCCAGGGAAATGATGCGTTATTACCCAACACAGCCTTAAATTCACTCCTGGCGGTGTGGACCAGACAGTTATATGGTTTCAAGCAAAATGGCCTCTAAGTCTCCTTGGACTGCAGATGTAAATCCAGAACAACAAAACTGAAAAAAGCTGTAAATCACTAAAGTACATTTACTACATTTTGGTGCCTGTTACAGTAAATACGGCTACATCAAAATATCTCATAGAAACAGAACACTGGGGAATATTTAGTTATTAAAGTAGGGGATGGAAGAATGTGTGACCTGGTCGCGGTTGAATTCAGTAGTTGTGAAATGTGTCATGCCACCCGGTCATCACAAGCCCGGATATCACCCCCTTTGGGCAGCTCTGTCCCAGCTGTTCAGAGGTGCTCAAGCGTTCTACTCATCAAATGATACATAACGCCGGGGGAAAGACACACAGGGTAGGTGTTAGTCGTGAAACTATAGATACTCTGTTTCTGAACCTGTTTTAAGCAGCTGTAAGCTCATTACCTCACCGGCTCGACTGGAACTCTACCGGGCATCACGCAAACAAATATGCGTCATAAAGGGGCTGTCACGCCATACGAAGTTAAGGGAATTCTCTAAACATGTGTTCAGTATGCTAGATCAAACTGTGTCAGTCTTTGAGTCTGGTCCTCCGTCTCACCTGTTCGATATAAACCAGTGTCGGAGTTGCAATAAGGGTCATTAGTGGTGAGCGCGGCCCAGAAGCACACGCAGAGCCAAACTGTTGCGTGTCTTACCTGGCCGGGGATGCTGCGAAGAGCCGCCTTCCTCCGCCTGTCTCAGCACCGGAGCCGCGTTCCTGGCCGCACGTCTTCATGCAGAGCGTCAGCAGGGGGATGCGCCTTCCTCCCCGGGTCCTAGCGCCTCCCCTCACAGCCTCCTTCCCCCCCTCTGACCAATGAGAGCACCGACCGCACCGGCGTCTGTGTCCGCCTGGAACGTCACGATGCTCCGCCGCTTTTCTCCCCGCCGCACCGGCAGAGTCACTGGACGGGCCCGTTTGCATAACACGGTTAAAATTCAAATCTGTTTCCTATGTGTTTGAATGTGTGCTCACAGGCCTCTTTCACTTCGACGTATTAAATAGTACCATTTTATATATAAAATGCATATTTGTTTCTTTCACTCGAAAAGCCTAAATGTGTAGGATTGAGATCTGGAACTTACAGATTCACAATTTCTCCAACCCAGTAATTCTGACCAACAAAGCTTAACGACTCAATTATTTTTGAGAATATTGTTTTGGGGGAAAGGTACAAAATGACTCTTAGGACCTCTGAAGTTCCTTTCATAGATTTAAACTTTTTTTGTCCAGGTCACACTGATCTAGAATACCTCGACATCCTTGTATTTTTATTACTTTAGTTGTTGACTACCGGTAGTTACATTTTTGTAGGCTATAATATTTTGTTTCATATACATCACGTAGTGAGTTTTAAAAACTACATTTCTACAGGGACAGAAATGTAGTTCCATCAACAGGCTGTTTTACTATAAATAGCTTGCGTGTGTGTGTTTGTGTGTGATTATTTAACAGTCATGAATGATTCAACAAATCCAGAATTTTGATGATCTGTCATTCTCAGCCATTTTGAGTTCCTGTTATTGGTACATAAAGCCTCCGATACTGTTATGTATATATGCGTTTCACCTGTGAGGCATGTCAATAGGGATGCGATTCACCTGTGAGGCATGTCAATAGGGATGCGATTCACCTGTGAAGCATGCCAATAGGGCTTACAATGTAATATCGATGCATGTGCTGCGTTGTCGCGCTTGTGATTTACATGACAAACAGAGAATTAGGGAATAACTAAGTCTGTGATGAAAAGAAGGTATTTCACTGTCAACCTACAACTTTATAAACCTGTACAACCACAGTGAGCAGGGTTGCTTTTTTTATTATTATTTCAGTCTTTTACAGTATTTCCTATGGGTATCATGTTGCCCACATGATGTTAAAAAAAAGAGACGGTAGTTTACAATACGAAGATATCTCCCTTCCTTGTTTCCAGGTAGTGTCACAATGTAATAACATCTATTAACGTCTGATAGTTATCGTTGCACTGTCATTCTGGCTGCATTGTTATTTTAATCCTGGGCGCAGCTGTCTGTGCATATCCTGCAGGGAGATGCAGCGTGACCTGTTGTGTAACTGTCCTGCCTGTGCAGCTCAATGCAGGGGCGCATGCTTCACAGCGACACCCAGTGTGTAAATGCCGTCATTACAGCAGATTTATTATTTTTAATTTGACTTGTACATAAATTCATGGGACAGTTTAAAACCCCACTTGTAAGAATTCAGTAATCACAGCTTCTCATCATTATCAATCTTGAGAAAGCGCTGGAGTCTGACATTCCAGGGTCGGTAATGTATCACCAATAGAGCATAATAAATTTTTATTTTAGCTCTCTGCTAAACCAGACATTGACTTGTTCCTGTGTGTTGCAGGATTCTTCCGAGCGTGTTGAGCAGCTGGAACACAAAGCTGTCGTCAGAGAAAGGCCGGACGTGCTGTTACGCCATCTCATCCAGGAGGGGGCGCTGCCAACAGAACAACGCCAGTTTAACCTCGACAAAGCACAATGTCCAGTTTTTCCGAGCTCTGATGACATCTGGTCAATTACCTTAAGTTCGCATTCAGGACCTATGTGCAGAAAAAAAGACCTGTGTGATGACCAGAAACAGACGGAGGCCCTGAACGCCCTATAGGACTCCATGGTCTGCATGGAGCACCCGTTAAATGAGTGTAATTTCCTTAATCTACCTGTAGGAGGCACCACCAGTCACAGACCAACAACTGTAGATTATGAAACCAAACAAGATTGATGTCAAAATTAAATAATCACAGAAAATGTATACAAGTACTTATTAATTTATTTACACAGTTTTAAAATACACAAAAACAGTGGCATTACAAATGAGGAGCAAATTCTTAAGGTGGGAGAGAAGATTTCCCATGATTCCACAGTAAGAATAGCATTGTGGGCCATGAGAGACCATCTCCACTGCACAGTTAAAAGCAAACCTGGACAAAATAAGAAATAACTGAGAAGCAGGCATGACATACTGATAAAACTATTCTCCCAGATAAAGTGTACTTGCATTTATAGCCATCATCAGTGAGACAAGTTAACCCATTGCTTTTTTACCGGTTTTTAAGCCCGTATGTGAAGTACATATTTTTTTTAAAGAACTTTCTCAGCAAGAGCTCTAATGGAGTGAGGCATTTCAAGTCCCTCCCTCCTTCACTGATGTCATCATCATCCAAAATCGTACAGCGACTAATGTGGATGTGGTAGACAGAGCAGGCACCTCCTATTCACAACAGAACAATAAGTGTACACAAATAACCACTACGCCCCCTCCCCATTTAACTACAATACTTTGCAACCAGTCTACCACAAAGATTTCTACTTCAAAGGGCTGATTTCTCATTGGTCATCTTGGCCGTATGCTTCACCAAGTCCAGCCACACGAGTTTCACGGCGCCAGTGCAGTTGTGATTCTCAATACTCGGCCCGGTTCCCTCCAAAACACTCACTTCCATTTAGCCTGATGGTAACGGTCCACTTCCTTCCTGGACTATCCCTTTGCTGGTCTCATATCCAGATGTTGCGAGATGTGTTGATCAGCTGTACAGGACGACGCTGACTGACTGTCGTGGTAACATGAGGCCCAATGATTAATCCTAATCCTCTCGTTTCCAAATTATTGTAGTCAAATAAGACTCCACGTGGTACAACTACCTAGATGACAATTTAGACTGGTGAGCTAAACAGAGGGCTAAAATGTGCTTTGTGGTTAACAGAAACACATTCTACAGCCATTACCACATGTAAAGACCCTAGAGCGTCTGATGTGTCCAATCACCATCATGTGTTCTAAAGTTGTCATTGAAATTAAGTGGCTCCACAGATCATCATCATGCAGTGTAAAGGAACACTTTGAAATCACCAAGTCAACAGTGTTCATTCCTACCGTCATGTCATATGGCCTTGTTCTTCCTTGTTCAAGGAGGAACAAGGCTTTGTTCCTTGAGATAACCTAGAAAATGAACACACAAGAACTACTGATCGAGTTTTAGACCATCATCTACTAGTACCTAGCTTTCCCCAGGCTTAAACATCATCAGTGATTAAAACAAAAGAAATGTTACATTTCTGCCTAATTTGCCTGAACAGGAGAGACAGCAAACAGCCGTGAGCTAAAAGTTTGCTCAACACCTATCTATCAACTTTCAAGTCTTTTAACAAGGTCTAAGCAGGAAATGGCTGCAGGTTATGCTTGGAAACAAACATTTTCAGGAAGTGGACAGTTAGATGGTAAAGTGAGTTTCTGGGGGGGAAAAAATCTGGCCATAACATGTTCGCCCCCACCGACTTGAGCTTGTACAAGCCTACAACAGAACCACACAAACACACACAAAACCACATCACTATGTACTGGATTTAAAACATGTCATCCATTCAACGTGGACAGACCGACCTCCTCCCAACCATTTCACTGCTCCATTCACAGCTTTCACAAGCAGCACACTACACTCACAATCTCAACACAGAAACAGTGTGCTGCATTGGTTTTTGGATTTAATTCAACATCCTGCTACCAGCAAACCTGAGGAGGACAAAAACTTAAAATAAAAACACAACAAAGAACCCAACTTATATCTTATACTGGTTCAGTTCTAAAAATAGAACATTAAAAGTTCTTTGTCCCAATTTTAAACCAAGGAGGCTTTCACCCAGTCTATGTTATGTTTAAAACTAAAACACATAAAATTAAAAAAAAAAAAAAAAAAAAAAAAAGGACTCTTTTGGGACACAAAAGTGTTTAGGCACTGTCCTTTTAACATTGCCCTGATGGATCAGCATGTGTCTTTCTGCTTTTATAGTCCCACGTATTTGAAACAGATTTATCATTTTCTAATCTCAAATCCTCAAGATTTCTGTCCAATCAAGCTGGTGTAGTAGAACTGGTAATGATAAAATAAGTAGAATCAAAATTTATAAAACAAAAGAAGAAAATAAGCCAGAGGAAAAATGACTCCATGGCTTTATCAATAGTAAAGACAAGGTGGGGAGTGTTTCCACATCTTCACTGTGAGAAGAGGGGAGGCTGAGGCTGCTACTTTTCCAAGCTGGTTAAGACAACCAAACTATACTCCACCCATTCATTTTCTCTCTTTCTCTTACTCACACTCACACACACACAAACAGACACACACGCATACACACTCCTGGTTGTGCACCTTTTCCACTCTTGAGTGAACAAATGCTCAGCCTGACTCGTGTGCAAAGGATCGGCAGTCCTCTGTGTCAAATAAAGAGTCCTCTGTGTACGTGTGGTGTGTGTGTGTCTGTGTGTGTATGTGTCTGTGTGTGTGTGTGTGTGTGTGCTGCCAGTGGTGCATGTTCAGGCCTCCATGGTGCACAAGTGGATGGTAGGGCTTCACCGTGGAGCTGCAGACTGAAGGCCACTGGGAGTGACCCGGGAAAGAGCCTGCGGTAGAAAGAACAGTCACTTCATGGTGGCAATAACATAAATAAAGAAAACTAATTTCATCTACCAGTCTGTGAAAAATGCAGAAGCTGTCATATGTTTGTCTCTTATCTCTCAAATCTAAAGAGATGATTTAAATAAAACTACTGTAACTCTTGGATTTTAGTGAAGTGGATTTTGGCTAATAAACATGAAAACATTTGTTCTGTCTTTAAAATGCAATACTAAGCAACAAATACAGGGTAATTCCATGTGCACAATAAGATCAACTTTATAATTCAAAGGTAGTTGGTTTAAAGTCACATCAAGTCTCTGGAAATTTCAAAAATAAAAGTCTAGGCTTCTAATTTCATTAAGGATGGCAAAATGTAATTATAATGAATATTCAGTCTGAAGTCTGACTAAAAACATGGGACTTGCATTAAAACACCATCTGGTTTTGGTGGTCAATAGCCCTAGATTTAATGATTGCTGGCTGTTACTCTCGTCCCCCCCCCCAAGGGAGCACGTAGTTCACAAGAATGAAAAAGAACAAAGGTCTCTGAATTCATTAAAAAACAAAAAAGGGCTGCTACCAGGAGGACGGTACAGAATATGCTAACACTCAGCAGAACACCAAATGCTTCTCAATCCCATCTGTCCTCATTACCGTCTCATTAGATTCTGCTAGATGTTTGCATATGGCTGTTAGATATTATTTAATTGTCTATGTTACAAAAGGACACAAATGGGTTACAACTGAATCAAAAAGCTTTGTCTTTTGACATTACTGGTCATTCTGGTCTATACTACAGTTCCTATCTAATATTTTCTTCTACTCATTCTTTTTTTATTTTTATTTTTTTTCACCTGTGATGTGGACATGCGGGATGTGTCTTGGCGTCCTGTCAGGTCTGAGGAGGAAATGTTTACAGGTGCCCCACGATGAAGACGCATGCTCACTTTTCTCTCCTTCTCCAAACCTTGAGTAAACAGTCAAAACAGGACCATGAGTAAACAGTACACCAAAGGCTGCCATGTTTACAAGTTGTGTTATATAAGAGAACTAGGCAGAAAACAGATTAATTCACAAGCCTAAAAGGCTTCAAAACAAACAAAATTACAGTAAACACTGAAATTAAATCCCAAGGCAGCATTTTTTTTAATATAATTAGATATCCATCCAAGAGTGTGCTGACCTGTGTGTGAGGTGGGGTTAAGCGGTGAGGGGGCTGCAACATCCTGTACTGCCCTAGCCCTTCCTGAGGCTGAGGCCATGCCTCTGGCTCCAGGGTTCCTACCATGTCTCAGCCTCTCCTCCCGCTCTCGACGCTCTCGCTCTGCATCCTCGGCAGCCCTGTTAGCTCCCTGAAGCATGGATGAAACGGACATTGTTGAAAAATCGTTCTCTATATTGCAAGATTTTACGAAAACCTGTTCATAGCCAAGATTGGTGTAAACAAATAATGCACCTATTTGAAGAAGTGGGTGGTTAAAAAGAACTATCAAATTGAAAAGCCGAATTGTTTTAATAATTTGCCAACTTTTTTTCCTGATTTAAAAGTTGTGCTGATACATTACTTACAAATTTGAGCATGTTCCAGTCAAATACATAGTCGTAGGAGAAGCCTTGTCTGTGGAAGAGGTTCCTGAACAGTTGGCGGAGGTATGAGTAGTCTGGCTTGTCATCGAAACGCAGAGAGCGGCAAAAGTTAAGGTATGTAGCAAATTCAGCTGTGGAAAACAAAGACAAAAACAGTTTAGTGACAGTACTTCAACAAGAATAACATAAAACATCATGAATTCCATCTTAAAATGGATAATCTTAAACAAAGAAAAAAAAAAAAGGATGTAAAACCTACATGGATATCCTTTGCAGAGGACCTCAATAGGTGTGGACATTTTCTTCTCACTGATGCGCTCATACTTCTGCCTCTTTGTGGCTGCTTTGAGGCCTTGCCAAGGCAGAGACCCCAGATTGAAGTACATGAGGACATATCCCAGCGACTCCAGGTCGTCTCGTCTGGACTGCTCTGTGGACATACATGGAGCAACTTCACATCAGCAGCCAGGGGTCTAACAGGAGAACGGACATGTAGACAAAAAAAAAACCTCAGTACTTACCAATACCCAAATGTGTGTTTATTGAGGCGTAGCGGGCAGTTCCGGTGAGATTCTTGTTCTCACGGTAGGGGATGTGCTGGTGTGTGCGAGCATCACGGTATTTCTTGGCCAAACCAAAGTCGATAATGTAGACGAGATTGCCCTTTTTGCCCAGGCCCATGAGAAAGTTGTCTGGCTTCACATCTCTGTGGATGAAGTTCTTGGAGTGGATGTATTCGATACGACTGATCTAAGAGCAGAAGAGTTTCCAAGTGAGATACAACAATAATCCATAGTCTAAACGCTAGTCACGTCAAAGTCCTGATGAATACTGAGCTCTTACAAATATTTAGGAAAAAAACATCCATCAACAATTTTTCTTTGACTTTCTCACCATCTGGTCTGCCAGCAGCAGAACTGTCTTGAGGCTAAACTTTCGGGAACAGAAGTTGAACAGATCCTCCAGACTGGGCCCCAGTAGCTCCATCACCATCACATTGTAGTCACCTTCAGCCCCACACCACTTTATTGTTGGGATGCCCACTGGAAAGGAAAGCATTAAATTTACTCATTTAGAAATGTGGGGTTAATCCATCACTAATGACCTCTGAACAAATGAATTTTATTACAGGCTTGTGAGGGAAGGACAGCTTACAGAAATTAGCACCTGACGTCTTAGCTTTTACTTCAAAATCGTAGAGCATATACTGTATGTCTCTGGTGTATGATACTGTTAATGTATGAAGGCTAGTGTAGTAATCTGTTCAAGTGTCCAAATCTGTCCAATCTAAAGATGAATTATGGACAGTGTCCATGTCCTGACACAGGTTGAACGCTAAAGGGGCTGGTTCAGTAGGAGCTGGTAACAGGCTGATGTTTCTATGATGAAGAGACCATCTGGCATTTCCTTCTACAGGCAGACAGTCACTCGATGCAAGTGCTCAGCACCTTGCAGTGCACATGCATACTGCATCAGCTATTTATATACACACAAATGCAAATATATCCCACAGTCTGGGTCAGCTCCCATGCCCCAAATAAACCTAACTGCACTGGAACAGGAATTTAAAGGCATGTGTGCAGTCAGCTGTTTGCTTTGCAGACAGCTAAATGAATGATTTTACTTTTCCTCAGTGCAACAACTATGGTTTTAAATGTTTGCATGCTGGAATAATAATGCCAGTTTTCCTCTCACATAACCACAGTTTACAACTAAATTGGAAACTAAAGTACTTCACAAAAACCTGATCCAGCGCTCAGGACCTCAGACTGGGCTGAAAGTTCCCCTTCCAACCAGACAATGACTCTAAACTCACAGCCAAGCAAACACCAGGGTGGCTTAGAGAATTTCTGAATGTAAATATACAATACCTCCGCCCTGCATCATCTTATAGATTTTGCTCTCAATGTGGAGCTGTGGATGTTTGGTCTTGACACATTCCAACTTGATGGCCACCTCCTCTCCGACAGAGATGTCAGTTCCTAGAAAGAAAGAAAAAAGACAAACAAACAAATTACTTCCCTGAGATGAACTTAAAAAAACTATTCAATTTTTAGACTTTATGAGCAGTAATTTGACCAACTGTTAACCCTGCAGTACACACTAGCTAGCATCCATACAGGTCAAAATGACTTCAAATCATAAATGTCAATATGTTTATAACAAATTAAGTACAAATTAACCAAACCACACGACAGCGAGTGTTTTAAGGACAATTTGTAAACAACAGATCAGTTGTTTTAATTAAAGTGACTGAGGCCTGCAGCAAGCTTGTCTTACTGGCAAAATACCCAATTATGGTTATCAGGTCCGGTTCCCTCTGTATAAACACAGCCAAATGGACACTCAGTTACATAACCCCTCCAACCCCACCCTCTCTCCCTCACTCATGCACATGTACACGCTCACACAGACAGATGTTGTCGGCTAACAGCAACACAAATGGAGTATCATTGATTTCTGTGTGACATCATCTGTGCAGGCAAACCACCAGAATGAAAGATAATTAAGGTCATAATTAAGTTTAATGCTGATATGCTGTGTGATAAAAACCTAAAACCTAACCCAACTAAAAATAACTAAAACTAAAAATACTGGCGCAAAGCCTCTCCTGTTAGGTGCAGTGCTACTGCAGTAATGCAGGCAAACAAGTTATTGCAAAAGCTAATTTAAATCTCACTTGTCCATCTCTGGTCACACCCTTTGCCAAAATTATTTGCATGTGGATATAGACCCCAGACAGTATGTTTCATTTACAACTCTTACCAACAGGAGCTTTGAAAAATAAAAATAGGACTGCAAAGAGTACTACTTGACTATAAGTTGAGTACAAGATATAAAAAAAAAGTACATTTACATTAGGGTTTCTGCTTAGTTCTGTAAAAAAAAAAAAAAAAAAAAAAAAGTTAAAAACAACAAAACCCTCCACTGCACACTCAGAAGAGCATACTCCAGTCTGCTGCTAGTATGCCCTCCCACCACCAATACATGTCCTGACAGATCCAACGATAAAATCACAAGAAATTTAATACCACTCCAAACTAAAACTTGACAGACTTGTGTGATTGCATGGCCCATATAATCCAGCTGCACTGCTAAATTCATCTCTCAAAGAGGGAAATTTACTCTCCAGTTCACTCTTTCCATTACTTCTGCTGCCACCAGGTTGCCGTGTCAAGATTTCATTTTTATTTAAAAAAAAAAAAAGTTCTGTAGTGACTAGACTAGTAACGCTTATAATGTATAAGCATCTTAACAACATGAAAGCCTATCATAACATTAAAAATGTACTTTGTATCAGCGTTTTGCAACCAAGAATATTTCTCAACTCCACATTTTTAGGAGAAGCAGCTGTCTGAGTTGACATCACCTGCTTCAGTGCCAAAAAAACAAAAAACTCTTACACAATCACATAGAAAGTAGGAAGGAAGTGACAACCAGACACTAGTTTAAAAAGTGAGCCTCAGCCAGCAAGTGTGTGTTTGCCAAAGCATGCATTGTGTTTTCAGTTATTGCAGCAGCTGTCACACCAAGTCACTTGTTGATACTTACACAAATCAACCCTCCCCTTGTGTACACACTAGCAGAAGAGTTTCAGTTTAACAAGACACCACATGCACGGTATCTGTTACATAATTCCCTGTCAAACAGGTACCTGCCCGGTGTCGTAACAAATACAAGGAGCGCATAAGATAATAACATGCTATGTGGCTTGTCCAGAAGCAAGCTATTCCTACTGTCTCATTAATATGAATATAAGGGAGGGTGGGACAAGTGGGAGTTGTACTGGATGCTAGCAAAACAGAGAACATCTGGAGCGAGCTTTGCCAAACACGTGTGGAGACATCCGAGCACTATCGAGTAAGCCCGCTTCAGTGCTGTTGGGTGTTTGTCGAAGTCGACATGAATTGGGTTTTTATTTCATGTACATGGTGTATCATGCATAAAAATATTGCATTGCACCATACAAAAGAGGAGACTGAGGAGGAAATCTGTGTGAAACCCCAGCCGTGTGTATAACTGTAACGCATGCTTTGTGGTCATGGCTCACAGAAGAACACTTTGTACAGTCAAGTACACAGAGTACAAGAACTCACACAAAGATTCACATCCTTTCCTTGAGCCAATAACCGAAGATGATGCTGACACTAGCCAAACCCACCAGCCTGGCCTGAGATTTCCACTGTGCAGGATTGGATTCAGAAGAAGCACATACTTGTTCTGGATGATTAACAGTTACATCACATTAGTCAGCAGGCTCTTAGAGGACGGGAAAGCGCTTAATAGGCAGGCAGCTGCCAGATTACATTATCAGTTTAATCAGCAGCTTACTGAAAACAAATAGAGCCTAATATAATCAGTTAAAGAGAAGATGTCTCAGATATCACTATATTTATGAGAATATACCTTGGTATCAGAATAACATCTACAACTTGGGGAGTTAAGGATGAGTTAAAGTAATGCATTTAATGTGGGTTAAAAACAAATAGATCTTGCATTATTTCTTATACCATATTTTGCCACGACACAACCAATACATAACGTCCCAAATGTTACCATGTTATAGGGTACTTCAGATGACAAAATGTTTTGCTCTAAAATAAAATCAAGGTCATTTACATCTGGAATCATTTATATCTGTATATATACAGTTGAAATTATGTAAGCCCATTAAGTCACAAAATGAGATGATTCACCTCAGGTGAACTGCACAGCATAACACATGACTCTTAAATCAAATTTTCTAAGTGCCAGCGTTCACAATTGGGTGTTTTTCTGTTTGGATTGCTTAAAAATCAGACATCAGTATCACTCAATGAGAATGCTTTATGAATTAACAATGTCTCCTGTCTATTGTTGAGATTACTAAGTGTTAAGCCTAGAAATGTGATCATCAGCTGTTCTCCACTATTGCCAAGAGTCACTGACCTGCAACATGGCAACCACAGGATGCCTTATAACAAAGGTGGCTCAATTCAGCAGCAGTAAATGGTTCCGTTTTCTGTTCGTTACACCATATATATTTGAATATTGCTCAGTTGCACTTACATGATTAATGCTATTCTGTTTCACCAAATCACAGTCAAGTTGAAGATTGTAATCAACCCTATGGAGCTAGCATCCTACCGTCCAAGACTAACTCATTGGTGGTAGCCATGCTAATTCAACTTAACTGGAACCTTTAATGAGTGCACCCAACATCTATGTCTCTGACTTTTGCCATTGGTGAAAACAAACAATCAATTTTTGACAAAAACACCCAATCGATAGGTTTCTGCCTAAGGCGCTCTGTAAATAAAGCTCCAGTAACACATGAACATGTCCTGACTGACTTTAAACAGGCAGCTCTAGCTATATTAATTCAGCAATTTAGACTCACAGTTTGTTCACACCTCTCAAAGGCTCTTAAAAAGAAGCCGTTGCAAATTCTAATAACCTTTGACATAGTAGAAATCGTGCTTTGTAAAATAGAACAACCAACCTCTGGATCACTCTGAAGACAAATGTAGTTAAATTTCTGACCGCTCACATAAAAGGGCCAAATACTTTAAAACGGAGCCCCCTGCACCCGTGAGCGGGGTAAATATAAACTGCCATTTCACAAAATTTAAAGTATGTTTTGATATACTGCAATCAGAGGTAGGTGGCTAGCTTACATTAGAGGGTGTAGTACCGTGGAGACACCAATTTCCGATCTTAGTGTAAACAAGTTTACTTCGAGAACTATTTTACAGAGAAAATGACTAGTCTTCTTGTGTTGAATAGACTGACGTAATGCATCGTTTATTACTAATCGCTTCACGATATCAGTCTTCTTTTGTGCTAACTTCCCGGCTAACAGAGAGAAGCAGAGGCTAATGTTACTGCCACCAAACAGCTGATTATCTGCTGGGAAAGGAAAACCCGGAAAGACAATCAGCTGACAAACACTGACTGCTTCCAGTCTGACTTTGATAAAAGAAACCTAGTTGCAGCCTGGTGACAAAGTTAGCGAACTGTTACTTACCCAAGTAGATGTCTCCAAATGATCCACTTCCAATTTTTCTGCCCAGTCTGTATCGGTTTCCCACTCTTAACTCCATTGTAAGCAATCTGTGGTTGGCTAGCAAGCACACTCGCTAGCTTAAAAATTCTATAATATGTTCAAGAACAAAAAATAAACAATTTTGTTTAAATAAAAAACTGGCAAAACATTCGACACTTTATAAAATGCCTTTGAGGGACCGTGTCTTCTGTCGTCCCCGGATGAAAGCCCTAACAATCTTTCGCCACTTGTTTTAAAATGTTACGATCCACATATTGCGACAATACGGAACTCCTTAAAAAGGTTTCAGTGTGTACTTTATGCTCTCGCTATTTTCAAAAACGACGCACTTGAATTATCAGAGGATGAAGCTGGATTTTATGAAGCTATGGTTGAAGATTTCCCTCAGGTTCCTGTGTTTCTCCTCTGTTAGACTCCTCGGTTATCGGCTGAACAGGCTTGACATCACTTCCTGCCTGGTGACGACAGAGAGCTTCTCAGCACAGAGATGACAACAGCGGTATCACTGCCGGTAACTGCTACGACGTCGCTTTTGAGCAGATTACTCAAGAAGGAAATGTAACACAATTAATTGTCTCTTCAGCGCGACCCCAAATCCTTCCTCTGGTTTTTACGTCCTGTAGCCCTAATGAAGTACACTAAAGAGCTATACATGATATGCATACAGCAAATTTAGATCCGTCCTTACATATTTTCTGTGGGCCAATTCACGTTTTCTTTGTTTTTATTATAATAACTTCATACAAATAAATTTATATAAAAACAACACAATTGATTTTCAATTAGCGCCTAAATGAAATCATCAACTATGATTGAGCCTCGTGAAACGATTGCTGAAGTGGCAGAGTGTGGCCTATGATTATGGAGGTTGTACTTTCAAATCATTATATGTTTATATTTCTTTATTAATGGACTGATTATCTGTGCCTGGGATCCATGGACATGTTTGTCTAACTCTTCATTTTCTTTTAACGTAAACTGAGTACTCTGTTAAACTGAACTTCCCCTCGAATAAATAATCTGAATAACTCTACAATTTGTGTGTGTGTGTGTGCGCGCGGTAGAAAATCTGCAATACCTCTTTATTCATTCAAATAAATTTTAGGAATGAACTGTTTCGACGATAAAGGAAAAAACGACCTCCATCTTTGCTTCCTTCCTTTAGGGTTAGAATTTCCGGTGTTGCCTGACAGGAGCTAATCTCCACCAAATAAAAGAGTTTGGGCTTGCGTAACAAGGGATTGGCTCCTTTGTCCATATGCCCCCGTGCGCCCTTTTACGCACAGAACATTGTTAAAAAAAAAACAAAAAAAACAGCAGATACACAAAGATTATCAAGGAGTAATAAAAACTATATTATTATTATTGCGTGTCGGCTTTTTTAATAAGTGATGTTATAGCTACAATTTATTTAACATCTCATATCTGTGTAAGGAATAAGATATTTTGCTGAATGCTCGATTTGATGATGCAACCTCAAGTATAAGGAACTGCTGAAGAAACTTTAAAGATTAGTATTTTTGTCATTTAGACACCATCTCAGCAACGATATACTGCTGAACAAAATGACGTTGCATGACTCGAAAAAAGCAAGAAAGTATAAAACATCTTAGCATCACAGTGTAATCAATTTTTAAAGGACAGTTGTTAAAAGTACAGTTCAAAAAACAGAAAAAATAAATGCAGTTACGAATTACTCATAATGCACGTGTATAAAGGTTTGGATTCCGCTTTTATTATGAAAGAATGCCACAGGAAAACGACTGTCCGTCCAATACATACTTATTCCGCTTCCTTATTTCCCTTTTACCTTGTGGTTTCTATATTCTTAATTATTAATTGTGGAATAAAACTGCCTTAAATGGCGTCAGCTCTAACAGAAAGCAAACATCGAAGGGAAAGAGAAGAAGCAGAAAATGATCAGACTATCCACGCAAAGAGGGATAAAAGGGAAGCAAGCCGGTACGTATGTTACGTTATTTAACTTTTAGATTCTTGTTGCACTAGTGTTTTACATTATTAGTTAGAAAGGACACGCTAACCTGACTATGCTATACTTAAGTTTACTTGTCGGTGAATGCTGGGTTTTGTTTTCTACCTGTCTGTCTGTCTGTCTCCCTGTCTATTTGTAAAAAAAAAAATAAATGCACTAACATAATACTTCTCATTCAAATCCGTTATTTCCGTTTATTTTCATTGTAATACTGCCTTAATTCATGTCCAAGTTGAGATGGCCTCAATGGCTGATGTCAGTGCCAGTTGTAGTAAAATGAAAGGGTCTTAGTTTTTCTCAGCCTAACTTTGCCACCCTGCACTGTCCCCAGGTTGGAGTCTTGCTTGGATCAGCCAGTGAATTCTGACAGTATCCATGAAGTAATCAAGTACACTCCCTCACCTCTACCAGGTTCTATTCCAGACTTTTGTACTTGATGCGAATTTCTTGTGAGAGATTGTGAATTTCTCATTAGAGATTAATAAAGTTTCTATCTATCTATCTATCTATCTATCTATCTATCTATCTATCTATCTATCTATCTTGATTTACTTTAGTTTATTTTCTTGTTAGATGTCTGCAGTAATCTGAGTTCATTCTCCTGTGCCTCTCAGACAAGCATTATGATCCTGACACCACTGAACCAGTCATATGTGGTCTTCAAACTTTGGAAGAGCTGTTGTCGTGGAAACGGAGCGAGGCAAACCATTTCAACGTGGCCACGGTCCCTTTGGCCCCTCGGGAGCCTCCTCTGGCCAGTTGTAAATGTCGGACTTTGGTGTCTCATGACATGATGGGTGGCTACCTGGACGACAGGTATGAGACTCAGTGTAGCAGGAACAAAAAAAAAGATATTTTTTAAAAAAATATTTTGAATATTATATGATGCATCATATTTGTACTAATATCCCCATGCTGTTTTGTAAATTGTTGTTGATTTCATTATTTTTATATAGAATTTGTCATTAATTTCATTATCTGATGTATTATATTTTGTGAATTTTGCATGTGCTATTTTCCGCCTGTGCTATAATGCCCTTGTTATCTCCTGTTGTCAAGGTTTATCCAAGGCACACATTCAGAGGCTCCGTATGCCTTCTACCACTGGCAGTACATTGATATTTTTAACTACTTTACACACAACATGGTAACCATACCTCCTGCCGTGTGGACCAATGCAGCACATCGGCATGGTGTTCTTGTTCTCGGTGAGCAAAAAGACAGATACATCAGAGAATCACTTCTTACTTCCGATGTGTATTCACTCTATTTTACTATTCATTTGAGCGGCACATTCTCAGAATTTATAGTTGTCTGCTCCGATGTATCCCCTGCTCTTTTCGGCACCAGGTACTTTCATCACGGAGTGGAACGATGGGGCCCTGACCTGTGAGGCATTCCTTAAAGATGAGGAGTCGTACCGGGCCGTTGCTGACGGACTAGTCAAGATCTGCTGCTGTTACGGCTTTGATGGCTGGCTTATTAACATAGAGAACGCCCTTAGCGTGAGTCACGTTCCGCTGGCTGTCACCATGGTAACACTGAAACAAAAACAGTACATTTTCCCATTCAGCAATCCCTGCTATCCCTCTGGTTCATGTTGAGACCAGCCTCTGCGTGCGTAAATTTCCTGACGTCCCGCATTATCCTTGTGCTTCACATTTTGCACGTATGCTTGCAGGAGATCGCGGTGCGGAACACGCCTTTGTTCCTGCGATACCTGACGGACCAGATGCACGAGCGTGTGTCCGGCAGCCTGGTCCTGTGGTATGACAGTGTCACAGAGAACGGACAGCTGCAGTGGCAAAATGAACTCAACCAATCCAACAGGTAGACAGTCTTCCACACAAATGGACTTCTCCTTACCGTCTGGTCACAGCCATGTGTTAGCACTATTATCTAAAATGACCAGATTTATTTGAGTTTGAATGCAGTCAAAAAGTATGGTGACAGCATGAAAATGGTGCATGGTGGTTGTTTATGTCTTACTAGAATTGGTGAACTTAAATATCGCTTTGTCTGTAGGATATTTTTCAGTGCTTGTGATGGCTTCTTCACTAATTACAACTGGACGGAGCAAAGTTTGGAGTGGATGAGGGATTACAGCGAGGTTCAAGTTCGCCAGGCGGATGTCTACGTGGGGGTGGATGTGTTTGCGCGAGGGAAAGTGGTGGGCGGAAAGTTTGAAACGAACAAGGTAAGCGATACGAGGCAGCCGTACCTGTTCGAGCGCCCTGAAGGATTAACGGCGTGCGCCCCCACAGGCGCTGGAGGTCATTCGGAAGCACAGCTTCTCTGCTGCCCTCTTTGCTCCCGGCTGGGTGTATGAGGCTCTCGACAAGGCTGAATTTCGAAAGAATCAGGACAAGTGAGGTCAACAGTGGCATATTAATGCAGATGGATGAAGAAATCAATGTGGCTGACTGCGTTTGTAACACGCTGCGTCCTTCCTGCAGGTTCTGGGCTCTTCTGTCAGACTACCTCTGTGTCCATCGGCTCTCCTCTCCTCTTCCCTTCACCTCCTCCTTCTGCCAGGGCTTTGGCAGTTCTTTCTACTCCAGAGGACAGGTACGGAGGGAGCTTCTACACTTGCACACACATAATTAAATGTATAATGTAATAGTTAAGGTGCTTCTGCACCTTAAAGCTGTATTTTAGCTCGTGTCTTTAGTGTAAAACTTAGGTTGTGTGTTGGTCAAAATACACCTCACTTTTTACAGCGGATGTAGGAAATCTTCCAAAATGTATTTTGAACCTGCAGAATGTACGTTTGTCTCGTTTTGTGCATGTGCAGCGTGAGGAGAAAAGGAGTTGGTTTAACCTGACCGCTCAGGAGATCCAGCCTCTGTACTACCACGTTCAGCTGGACAGCCAGGGCTGGTTGAGGAGCCGCGGCTGCCCAGAGGACGCCTGGAATGGCGGCTGCTCGCTGGTGCTGGACGGATTCATCCCCGCTGTATGCACGTCTTCCGTCTGTGCCAAGTGTGTGTCTCTGCTCAGTCTCGTCTTAGTTTGCCAACATTTACTTCCTCCAACACACAAGTCTGTCTCCATCTCCCAGGATCTTCCCCCTAAATGTTGCGCTGCCGTCCAAGACTCTGGTGAGCCTCGTCTACAAAGCGTCTGCTGGGATCACAGTCGCTGTGGAGCTGAAAACAACACAGGCTGGTGCTTGCCAAAGCACAGACGTCCACGATGACAACTGTAGGATTCTCATGTGTGCATTGTTTATACCAGCTTTTTCCTTTCAAGCTTTTTTTTTTTGTTTTTCACAATTGTCAAACTGCCTTAAAAACTTCAGCTGTACTTGTATACTATCTTTCACACATATAATGGGGTACAAAGTGCTTTACATCAAAGTATAATGCAAGTAAATTTTACTACAGCAGCCTCCAGTCGGCTGTAGCTGAGCAGTTAAGCACACTGCATGGGTCTGGTTTCACCTATATCTGATTGATTGATTTTAACTGGATTTCTGGCTCATCGGTAATGAAATGTCCAGGATTCACGCACAGTCTACTTGTTTCTGCAGTAACCAGCGTGTCTCCCCACACACTGGATGAAGGACATCCGTTAGCAAATCAGTTCTCTCAGCTGTGTGGACGCTTAAACCCAGCTGGTTGGACTATCAGGTAATGCTCGGTTATATTTATGACACTTCAATCATACTTTATATGACTGATGTTCCAATCAAAATTCTAGAATATTATTAAAAACAAAAAAAAATCTCTAGAAACGATGTAATGTCACTGTGCAGGTGTGCACAGCTGGAGCTTCAGGACTGTACTCTTAGAGAACTGTGTTTGAGCATCCAGCGGGACGGGGAGCCTCTGGACACCCCTTTCGTCTGCAGGGTCGGAGAGATCACAGTGAGCTCACACCACAAGATCATCACACAAATCTCCTTCGTCTTCAACCACAAAGGATTTCATTTGTCCTTTCATTGTTAATTCACTTGCAAGAACCTGTCAAATTGATCTAAATAAGTTTTTCACAACTGTTATTTTAATTCAAACACAAAAGAATTTTTTAATTATCCCCATTTTTTTTCCAGCTTTTAGATGCAGCCAGTGTACAGATTCCCACAGAGCGGGTTGAGGGCTTGTGCATCTATGACGTGGTGTGGCTGCATGGTGCTGGTCCCTCACCGGAGTGCACGTCCCCGTGCCTGCGCCTCACCGCCACGCTGCAGTGGAAATACCCAACAGAGCACACGCGCCATTTCAGAGTGTACTGGCGAAGGCTGAGAGGACCTGATCCCAGAATGCCGCCGGGTCAGCTGGTTCTGGTGGGTCATGCATATTCCAATCTGTATAGAGTGACGGAGCTGGTCGTGCCAGAACCGCCCGGCCTGATAGAGCTGGTCGTGGAGCCGGTGATCAGGAAGGGCTTCCTGGTTCCAGAGACCCACTGGGGGAGGAGTAGCCTCAGCTACGCCGGGGACCCTGCACATTAACGGAGTTTCAAATAATGCTGCTGCACCCCGACGGGGATGGAATATATCTAACAGATAAGTGGGAGGATTTTAAAGGCCTGCGTGTGTCAGTGACACGACACAACTCTGTCGTTAAGGGTCAGACCACAGACGTAAACGCTGACGTGCGTGGAAAGAGCTCGGGAAGCTGCTCAATCTGCCACGCCGCTCCGCTGACAATGCCAGTTCAGCAGCAAAACCTGTGGAGCGGCTACAACGACATCGCTGCGCTCGTGAAGACTGAATTTTATTCCCCAATTCAGTTTATAGTTGACTGTAAGATCAAAATATATTTGTATTAAATTTGTTTTATTTGAGTGACGTGCAGATCTTTGATGTCAGATACAATCCCAATTACAAACCCCAATTCCGATGAAGTTGGGACATTGTGTAAAATGTAAATAAAAAACAATACAATCATTTGCAAATCCTCTTCACCCCATATTCAATTGAATACACTACAAAGACAAGGTATTTAATCTTCAAACTGATGAACTTTATTGTTTTTTGCAAACATTCACTCATTTTGAATTTGGTTCCTGCAACACGTTCCAATAAAGTTGGGGCAGGGGTATGTTTACCACTGAGTTACATCACCTTTCCTTCTAACGACACCCAATAAGTGTTTGGGAACTGAGGACACTAATTGAAGCTTTGTAGGTGGAATTCTTTCCCATTCTTGCTTGATGTACATCTTCAGTCGTTCAACAGTGCGGGGTCTCCGTGGTCGTATTTTGTGCTTCGTGATGCACCACACTGTTTACCGACAGTGGTTTTGTGTTCCTGAGCAGACACAGTAATATCCTTTACGCAATGATGTCAGTTTTTAATGCAGTGCCGCCTGAGGGATCGAAGGTCACGAGCTGTATTCGATCTTAGGTGTAGAAAGTTCTCCAGATTCTCTGAATCAGATTTAGATTTAAGATTTAGGTTTCTATTTAATATTTAGATTTAGATTTAAGATTTATATTTATATTTAATATTTAGATTTATTTTTCAAGTGTACACATTTTTAACAGTTACAGAAAACATTCTGTTTTACTTAAATTTCTGTCTCAAATTAAAGAAAAAAATAGCTAAATGTGAGGAAAGTGAGCTAAATGTTCAAAATTTGTTGGCTAAAAAACAGAGGCTGAACTTTTACATATTCGGCGCCCCATAGATGCTCCTTTTGTGCCCAATCATGACACTCACCTGTTTCCAATTAGCCTGTTTACTTGTGGAATTTTCCAAACAGGTGTTTTTTGAGGATTCGTGGACTTTCCCAGTCTTTTGTTGCCCTGTCCCAGCATTTTTTTGAAATATGTTGCAGGTATCCATTTCAAAATGAGCAAATATTTGCAAAAAACAATAAGGTTTTTCAATTTGAACATTAATACCTTGACTTTGTAGTGTATTCAATTGAATATAGGTTGAAGAGGATTTGCAAATAATTGTATTCTTTTTATTTACATTTCACACAACGTCCCAACTTCATTTGGGGTTTGTAAAAAAAAGGAAAAAAATAATTGTTCTAGGTAATTTTGCCATGAACATGAATGTTTTGATATGGAGGAATACAAAGAAGCAAAGATTGTGATTGTCAGAGCAGTTCCAGTTGATGGATTAAACCTGCTGAGTGATCATCTTCAACATCTTCAGAGCCATCGGTCCCTGGTCTGAGGGGATCTGTGACAAGAGAAAACGTTTTTTAAAGGTAATTCTAAATACTTTTTCCTATATTGAGCATTATGTTTGTCACGTTGGCAAAAGCTGCTGCACTTGATGAAGATGCTACTCGTACAGCCCATTGAGAGCCTCCATGTGCTGCGGTGTGTGTAGCATCTCTGATGTTTACTGTTTGTGTTTAAAAGTTAAAAAAAAGAGAAAAAGTGCACTCCCATATTTAACAAGGAAGAATAAAGAGGTGCAAGGCCCTGGAAATGCATAGACAAATCAAAAATGGCCAGCAACACTCAGGTGTCCTTCAAAAAATTATTTGAACCTTAAAAAAACCCTAAAAACCTAAAATGTCTTCCTCACACACTGAGGAAGATGTTTTGTTGACACTTGAGTGTTGCTGGCCATTTTTCAATTTGTCTGTGTTTAAAAGTAAACCAGATGATGTGACAGGGGGTGAATGATGTCATCCGTTTGTGGACTGTAGCGGTCAAACTGGTGTAGTTCTTAATGAAGAGACCCATGAGGACGTTAGCTGTTGCACGAAGACGCGTGATGTTCAACAGCAATCTGTCACCTCACCTCAGCAGCCGAGGCTTCGCCTTTTCTTCTTCATTAGTCTGACATGGACAGTAGTTTTTGGAGCTGGCGAGGATGCCAGATCAGGTTTAAATGGTTTCAGTGATCAACTCCGCTGAACGTTAACTGGTTCTAGTTTAATTATTACTCAGAGTCACAGTCCTTTTCTGCAGTTATCAGCATTCAGGATTTTTTGGAGTGTAAACCAAAAGTTACAGATTCCACCTCTGCTTTTACACCAGGGCAAGTGAAAGGACACCAGTGTCTTACCATGTGACCAGCTTTGAGGATCCAGTAGAAGGTAAAGTTCCTGTACGTCTTGTAAAAAGCCCCGGTTACGCCCGGGCTGCTTGGATCATACAGGGCGGTCCACTTCATCTTATTAAACCCAGAAAGCCCCTCCCATTTTAGCCTGTTCACCCACAGCTCCTGACCTGCGGAGATTCAGATTTGTAAGCGTACGTGCAGAAGGCCATGCTCGTTTACAGCAATGCTGCTCGTGTGGACGGCGGCGCACACCCATGGTGTCCACTATGAGATCCAGCTGCCCGTTGTAGACGGTGACGTTGACTCCGGCGCTGAGCAGCTGGTCCACCACATCCACCACAGGTCTCATGAAATCTCCCGCCATGTTGCTGAACACTTCCTCCGCCTGGCCTGGACGCACAGTGAAAACAAGATAGGGCAAAAGTGGGTTTGGATAATAGCAAATATTCTTTCAGGACCGTGCGTGTTGAAAAACGCCGCACCTCCCCAGGTGACATTCTTGGGGATGATTCCCAGTTTCTCTCTGACTGGACCGTTCATCAGCTGACTCAGTGACTGCCTGTGGAGAGGTCTGATGTGGCGATGTATCTGCAGAGCTGTGGAGGGGTAAAACAGAAAAAAGCATGGAACACCAGGTGTAAGGACATGCCTCCGGATCCAGCCAGCTGCTCACTGGCGACTGGGATCATTCGGTACCGTGTCTTACCAATGAAATTCTCTGTGGAAATACGGAGCTCTTCACCGAGTTTTTCCTCTGGATCCTGAGTGAGGATGTTGTAGAAATTGACTCCATTGGTGTTCTGCCATAAAAAAAACAGGAATTCATAAGAGCACAACACATCCTCCTGCTGTTGTAATGTCCTGTCCGCTCCCCCTGGTGCTGACCTGCTCCACCACCGTCTCAGCCACGGACCAAAGCTCTGTGGCCTTCTCAAACTGCTGCTGCTCCACTGCCGTCTTTACTGCCTGCGCCGCACTGCTGACGTCTGCCAGGCCAGCATCATCCAACAAGGACTGCAAAGCAAAGGGTTTACACGAAAGACGTCATCACTCGCAAAAAAGAGAAAAAAAAGTTTGGCGTTTGTCACTTACAGTGGAATAAAGGTAGGGTCCCCACGTCATGACAGAGTCTGTGATGAAGCAGAGGTCAGTTCATTTGAGTCAAAGATTGACAGATAAAATTCTGTTTTATCTGTAGGGGCTAAAAAAAAAAAACATTTATCAAAAATGTTTAGAATTCACTAGCCATACCAACAAGCTAATACTGGCGTTAAACCCCCTCAAATCTGATACAACTGTAAATGAGTAAAACGAAAGTTAGATATCAGGATGCAATTTCAACACACTCATGGCTAAACATGTGAGTGACTATAATATTGAAGGTTAAGTTACAACATCACAATTAAGTTCTCACCTAGCGGTTTTCTTTACAGGTGTAATAAATTTTTTTAAAAGTTCCAAAATCTAGGTGAGACATTCCTCCTTAAGGAGTTGCAATAAACATGGAAAGGAGCAAAGAGTGGCCCATACCCAGCGGAGAAATCCAAGAGTCACCCAGGGCTACACCAGCAAAATTGCATTTCACGATTCCTTGAGATACAGCCTAAAAATAGACCGGTTGGCAAAATATTAATAAGACAGGGCTACATGTTCTTCAAAGCCTTCAGAAGCATTCATTATTACAACCAGGGAGCAAAACCTGTAGTGCCCAGGTCTGAAAATTGGCATTCTTCCTAAAATTCCTGTAATATATGAACCAAAACCGAAAAACATTCACTTCTGTTAAAAAAAAGCTTTCATCTCACCTTGGTGAGCTCCAGGGAGATCATAGCTGCCATCTTGCCTCCGTAGGACTCAGAGAAGATGTAGAAGGGGCTGCTCTGCAGAGATAAAATATTGTTTTGTGTTGGGACAACACCAGTTTTGCTTAAAGTAATCAATCAATTAAATGTGTTGTCGCTTTTCTTCAATCAATTCATCAAAAACATCTGAATTCTCGATATGTCAAAAGAATCCATTATTTAAAGCTCTCCTTAATATGTTTGACTACACATCTGGCGCACCTGGAACTCAGTCTTTTCAGTGAAGAAGCTCTTCAGCAGCACCAGCATGTCTGAGGCGACCATGGCCACATCGGTAGCATAGCCGTCGGGCATCTCTGTGTAGCTAAAGCCAGTACCTACGGGGTTGTCCACAAATAACACACTGGCAGCCTGAACCTGAGAGAGCAAACCAAACACACCCATAATGAATCAGCACAGGCTGGTGCATGAATTTAGTCAAGCCAGCTAATTCACAACACTCATCTGGCATCCTACCCAGCTTGTCTTTCTGGGGTTTAAGTCTCTGTCCAAAGGTCCGATTTCCTCAAAATTTCCAAAACCACTTCCAGATCCTCCTGGTCCACCCTATAAAAAAAAAAAAAAGAAAAAAAAAAGACAAACACTAGTCCCAATTTGTTGCTGGGGTAGTAGAGCTATCACATTTTGGTGAGAAAGCTGGAACCAAATGTGCCATCAGAAACGGTGGCCTACCTGGAGCCACATAACCAGGGGCAGGTCCTTGAGCTCTGCAGACTGGCTGTCAGCATAATACAGCCACCAGAACATGTGAGCCCCATCTCTCACTTTCACATAGTTCCAGGCCTCTTTCCCAACCACAGGACAGGGAAATCCTGTTTGGTATGATTCACACAAAACCTGCTGAAATCTTATGACTGAATCATCCAAAAAAGCTCCAGAACAGCCACTGACTTTCCAACACGAGAGCCATTACAGATTCGTGTTTCTGGCGATACAGTAAAACGGTTTATTTTTTACCCCTTTGAACCTACTTTCATTTACTACTTTTCATTTTAAAATCATGGGATTCTAAAGAAGCATTCCAATATGCCACAAAACAACACTTATAAAAGTTTTATGACACTTTCCTTTTAAAGTAGTCCTCTTAATCACGTGAAACAGCGTTTGGTTTGAATTTATTGTATGGATATACTGCACAGACTAAATCTAAAAATAACGATAAAAGCATACCTATATTCAGGATAAGGACCAGTAAAGTCAAACTGGTCGTAGCACTGGTCGGAACCATTGTTGAAGCGGAAATTTTTAATGGTCCCTGTGATTTTTGCCCGAAGAAGTCACATGACCGCCCCAGTCAGCTGACTGACTTTTACTTCCTCATTTTAAAGGGCTCACTCTATTTTTTTTAATTTTCCATCCATCATACCGTTGCATTATTATTTTAAATCTCATTTCCTTTTATTTTATTCATGTAAGTGCTTAATTAAGTATGGTAAGCTTAATTAAGCTAGAAGAAGGATTGTCCATTTATTAGAAGACATCTCCGCGTGAGTTCAAAATAATGTTATTTTATTTATTTATTTATTTTTCACTATTTTTATTGCGTTGATATGTCGTTTTTGTTCATTTCCTCTTGTTGGTCCCGTTAAAAATCCTCTATACAGACTACTCAAATGTTGTGGTTATGCCTCCATGTCAGCAGGGGGCAATCTTGTATTTCCATTCTTTATACAGTCCTTCACAAATGAAGTACACTTCCTGATATAAATTAATCTTTCAACATAAGAGCATAATCGATCAAATTAATAGAGGTTTCAGTAAGAAAACAAAAACCTCCAGCAATTTAACAAGTGTCATGTATTATTATATACAGTAACAAAACATTTCAAAAACATATAATTTATTTATGCTTTATTATCTTCTCCCGACAATGTTGGTATAAGACGTTACATTTTTATCTTAAAACTAGTTTCTTTAATGTAATGCTGTCATACGCGTTTAAACATCAAACGTAAATTAACCGCTTTTCTTGCCGTACTCTTATTTTTTTAAAAATACGACCGGAAAGAACGTTGCTGCTAGCAGGAAATCTGCAAGTCCCTTTCGTGATGATGGCTGCTCCCAGTAGCAACTTTATCCGCGTGCGTTTGGTGTTTGACTACCCACCGCCGGCTCTGGTCGACTGTCGCATGTGCTGGCTACTCGTGGACCTCAACAAGTGCCGTGTGGTGGCGGATCTGGAGAGCATCATCAGAGAGAAGTTTGATTTTAGCCGCAGGAGCATCCTCAACCTGTTCATAGAGAGTTGCTATTTACCGCACACGGAGAGCATCTATGTAGTGCGAGACAACGACAGCGTCAGGTGCGTGTAATGTCTCACAAGCCCATATTTGTATGACCTCAACTTTTTTTTAGGGGTTAATTGTAGTAGGTGAAAGTTCTCGACTTGTGGGCCACTTTCTACCCCAGGGGTCCAAAACCCAGTCCTACGAGGGACGCTTTCCAGCAGGTTTTCCATCCTACCGGTAGACAACAGCTTTCAACTGCTGTCACCAAGGTAACGAGTTCCAGGTGAAATCTATTGTCTACCCGGTAGGAAAACCTGCTGGATAGCGGCCCTCGTAGGACTGGGTTGGGGACCCCTGCACCCCTTCCAGTCTACCATAATTAAGGTGTCAATGGCCACAAATGGCCAGAGAAAAATGATTCATCTACTTACACGGGTCGGCTCCCAGCATCAATTCTCAGGCGGCAGTCATACAATGTGGACGTCAAACTTCCTTTGTCAAATATGTTAACGCTTTTGAAACATTTTGTAATCATTTGTGTATTTCCAATTATTCTGGAGGCCTGTCGGTAGCATGAACGACTGGACAGCACAATGTTCTGTGTCTATTTGTTGTATACTTGTAAATCTAAAAGCAAGATATCAGACCTCCTGACATAACGTTTTAGGACCCCGAATATATGCGGTCTAAACAATGATGAACTTACACATGCCTGACCTAAAACAGTTTTTAAATTTTAATAATAATAATAATAATAATGTTAAATATACAAATGTAAACATGTATTTGTTCAGTATTTTGTTACTTGTTAATTTGTTGGTTATATGATGCATTTGGCATAGTAGCAAAATGTGTGATATTAACAGTTAACTGTGACATCACCAAAGGTGAGCTGCCCACATTTTATTTTGAAATTCAATCATTAATGGTATAGTGGGTGATAGATGTCCTTGATTATGCAGCCAAAGGGGATGAAAACTCATGTTGGTGGAAGTTCACAGTATGAATACTTACTAGCAGCATTTACTGTCATGGAAGTAGTACTACAAGTTTGATGTTAGTTTATAATCCAAGCAGTGGGCCAACTATATTTTGAAGTAATAGATTTCATTTTCTTTTGAAAATTTCAGGGTCAAAGTAGAATATCTGGATCTGTTTAATGGAGACAGCGTCAGGTGTCCAGAAAAAACAAGTAAAAGCCCAAGAAAGAGACAGAGACCCACAGAGGAACAGTCAGAGGACAATGAAGTGAGTGTGGATTTGAAGAAAAAAAAGAGACACGAAAAGCAGGAAGTGAAGCAGACATCTGTTGATGAGAAGAAAAAAAAGTTACAAGGAAAGCACAAAGAGAAAAAGAAAAAAAAGACTGAGAAAAAAGATAAATCTGCTGCATCTACCAAGAACACTCCAGTTAGAGTGGATCAGCCTCTTCAAACAAACAAGTTCCCTGTGGCCCAGCATGCCTCCTCTTCAGATTCCAATAGCAGCAGTAGTGAAGAGGAGGAAGCTCCTAAGAAACCAGCCCCCAAAACCCCTTCATCTGCCCCCACATCCTCCCGCAAACAGAAGCAAACAAAACAGCGTCCTCCCTCATCTTCCTCATCAGAAACCTCATCTGATGAAGCCACTAGTAATAAACGTCCATCACCAAAACAACCTCCTACCTCTACAACCCTAAATACAGTTGATGTCACAACTTCTCAGCTGACTCCTCCTGTCAAACCGCCCGGCAGCTGTGCACAGAAAGGGGCTTCGAGCACGTTGGAACAGCCATCTAAACCTTGTACCTCTGGCAGCGAAGAAGAGATCGAGTTTGTAATTCGCAAGCCAGTTCAGCCTCCTGGTTTTGGTGTGGGTGGTCCAACCTCCTGGAGAGGATTTGGCAGGCGTGGAAATAATGGGCGTGATGGTTCTGCACAGAGGGGCAGGGGTGGTAATAGAAGGGGATTCCCACAGCAGAATGGCAATCTGGATCATGACAATAATGGAGCCATCAAACCATCCTACCAGACTGACTCACTCACCAATACATCAGTTGTTCTTCAGGTTTGTTATCAGGGTTTTTAAAATTATTAGTCATTTCTGGAACCCCGATGAATATGGCTGCTTTTGTGCGTGTTTCTGTATATAGAACAAAACGGAAAGTACTCCGAAGGACTACAGCTCAATGCCTCTGCTAGCTGCACCTCCACAAGTCGGACAGAGGATTGCCTTCAAGGTAAAACTAGTCCAGTCTCATTAGCTAATGGCTGCAATGTATGGGATCTTTTTCTCTACTGTTGCATGGATTTAGATAGATCAAAAAATAAGATCTGGACATCTCTGGTCATCTGATTACACTGAAAATGATTTCAAAAGTAACCTAACTGGTGTCATTTGTTTAATTATTGCAATTGATGACATGCGATTTCAGAACAACGAAAATACTGTATTTGTGCAGTATTTGCTCTTGGATTTGTAGCAGGTGTACTGTATGTACTTCTCAAACTCTTAATTTATTTTTAATTGTTTCATATTATCTTACTTATTAAATTAGATGCAGTTAAATGATGCACTTCAATGAAAAATATTCTCTCAAATAAAAGGATTAGAGTTTAGTTCTGGGTTGGCCATACACTAAATGTTTTCCCCCTGTGTGTTTACAGATGCTGGAGTTAACTGAAAACTATACACCAGAGATTTCAGACTACAAGGTGAATGTGCTGATTCCTACTCCAGTGACTTTAAATCTAAGCTTATTTTATGCCAGAATACCCACTGACTAATAATTGTACCTTCTTAGGAGGGAAAGATGATCAGCTTTGATCACACGACCAAACAGATTGAGCTGGAACTACAAGCAGTCTCTCAAGGTAAAGGTTGATTCTCCTCTAGGTCTTTCATGCTCTTTTGTTATTGACACATTGTGAACATAAATGACTGCTTGAAAAGGTAGGTTTTAGAGATTGTATATTGCCACTCTTCAAAACATCGTGTCTTTACCTCAGCCCCTGTGGAACCTGGCAAGTTTGACTTGGTCTACCAAAACCCAGATGGCACAGAGAGAGTGGAATATGCAGTGAACAGAGATGCTCGGGTAAGCCTTCATTAGTATCTCCTACAGAATGATCTGATACACCTGACAAAACGTGTTCTTCCAAAAAAAAAAAAAAAAAATGAAGACAGCTATTTCCTTTGAGAATTAGTAGAGGAAAATCATTGAGGATTGTGCGAGACCAGAATGATGTGACCTGTAGCCAGATGGAAGGGCGTACAACATACATGTAGGTGTATCACACAGAGGTCACCAAATGTTTCCATTCGTACTACTAATAGAAAAAATTAGGTCATATGAGTTGAACTAAAAGTAAATGATGGTTTGTTTTACTTGAAATGTATGAAAGGCACTAATCTGTGTTAGCGGTAAACTACGGTTCTCTGTTCTGTCTTTATTCAAATAAAGCAGAGTTTGTAAATGTGTACTGTAATTTGCAATACACTATTAGTCACAAGTGCTCGGCTGGTATTTGTATTATATTTGGGGTGTTGGTCATGTTTAGTATGTGATTGTTGCATATTTGAGTTATCTTTTAACTCTCTCTCCTTTCACAGTTGGTGGAACGTTGGGATTGCCTGCATGAACCCAGGTTGATCATCTAAGCCTTTCCAAAGGACGTCTCTGAATATGTGCACAGTCTGGCAGACAGATTTGCATTGTTTCCAGCTCTCCTTTGGTAGTGGACTTTAGAGAGTCACCAGTTTACGCATGACAGTTAAGGGACATGTCTACAACTGATTATATTCTCTTTGCACAACAGCTGCAAAGCAGAAAGTGGATATTAGTATTACAATTGCACAGGTATTACATTTATTTTAAAATGTAAAACCCGGTTTTAACGAAAGTGGCATAAGCATTCCCAGGAAGGGAACGTAATGCTTTTATGTTTGTACAGTCAGTTATTGTGGGTTTAAGTCTTGTACAAATGTTTTTTTTAATCACACTGCATCTACTTTTAGGCTGTTTGAAAATTAAATGTGATACTAAATTCATACTTGTAGTAAACTATGTCCTTTTCCTTTTTTGATAATAAAATCTGACTTGTAAATATTGTCAAGGGAACCTAAACCTTTCTATATAGAGAGCAGCCTGGTGTGTGCTGTTTGCAGATATTGTGATGCTAAGCAACATGATGCAAAATGTTTGTTTTTGTTTTTGTTTTAAATAAATACAGCTTCCCCAACATATTCCATTAGAAATGATGGTGAAAGATTTCGTTAAAAAATTGTCATAAAGATTTTATTTTATTTTTTAAATCATACTTCACTGTTTGATCACGTGAATGGATAAAACAGCTGAAATTGCCTTTTTTGTGGCTTACCTTCGCTTCCGCTTTGAGTCTCGTGGCATCACACCTGTATTATTAATTAGCAGCTGGCTTGTGACGCAATGCCTCGTGCCTGAGTCGTAAATGGTCGCCCTTTTCCGTACTCGCGCCTCTTCGAGCGCGCGTCGCTGCTTATGTCACTGAAGCAGCGGTGGTACCAGTCGGTTCGACGGGGCCGAGCTTGGTGATGGCGGCGGTAAACTCCGTTTCCTAACAGCTGATTTACGTTGGGAAAACTCACCTTCAAACGACGCTAAAATGGAAGAACGCGTCTTTTCCGACCAGGAACAGCTGTTGCAGTTTTTGAGGAGACTCAAGGAGGTTTTCGACGTGTGTGACGAGGATGCTGACGGTTACATCCGGGTGGAGCACTTGGAGGACCTCGGTCTCCAGTTCGGCCAAGGAGATGAGGTGAGAGCCCGGTTAACGGTCGACTGATCTGCGCATTTGTATGTTTAACAAGCAGCGATGACTCTCTCTTTTCTTTTTTTAAAGAGTAATACGCGAACAAGTGGCACCTGGTGGGCCTAATGAGCTCAAACACACCTGTCAGTTACGCTTTAAATGTCACATGATCTGTTAAATACCGGTGCTGGAGCAGTGATGTGACGAGGTTAAGCTCAAACCTGTCACTTTTCAATTAGCTCTTTTCTAGTTATGTGTCACATATTGCTTCTGATTACAAATTTGTTATGAAATATGTCGTTATTTAGGTAGACGATAATCAAAAGAATATTTCTCCACAAGTAATGCATAGTTTTAATTGTCCAAATGTGCAAAATATTAAAATAATAAGGGCTCTCTAATTTAGAAAAGAAACACATATTTTTGGTTCCACTATTTAGCATAATTTCTAAGCACATATGGACTAGATAAAAGATATTAATTGTGTAGTCTGAACTGACTTGTTTAGATAAATTGACACAACTCCTAGTTAAAACACTTGCTCTTTTATCTGTACAGCTCTTCCAATGCAATATTAGCATAACTCTTCATGCTGATTCAGCAAGCTTCTATGCTGTATTTCCATTCTTTTTTTTAACCTGAACGCAGCAGAAAAATTCAGGCAACTGAACTGCGCTTAAGAAGATACCAAGAACACAGATTATCTTAAGACAGGAAAGGAAAGCATTGTGTTTCTTATGGAACTGACATAGCTGGGACATGCGCGTCAGCCTGAGGCTCAGTATTTTGGAGAGCATACTGCTGGTCTCAAGGTTAGCATACAGCAATTTTGCCAGGTCTCCCTCCAGAATGCTTGGCGTTTGTCCATGATTCCGGAGCCATATTCTGCACTTGGCAGGGTTTTCCCAGAATTAAAGCAGTTGGTGTCAGATCATTGAAAATGGAAAATGAGTATTATCCTTGTTTTCACCTATATTAAATCATGGAAGCATTTCAGGTAAGCAGTCATAGCGTTAGAGTGGATTGTTCTTTAAGCTGTCATGGCGGCAGATGACCCTGAAAGGATCACTAAAAATAACTGAGGAAGCTACTTCTTCTGTATTCCTCCTCCCCTCTTGCAGCTCTGTTTCTCTGTGTTCTTGGTTACCATGGTGATGAGCTTCTCAAGAAAGCTGAGCAGATTGGCCTGTTAGAAAGATATCAAATAATCCTCAGCCAGTGAGAACGTGCTCAGTTTAAAAACATTGTTTTCATAGATGGCATATTCAGACCCAGCACATGCATGCTGATGAGTTTGAGCAGTGGCCACAAGACTGTTCCTCGTGGTGTCATGGTGCCCCAGTTGTTTATTATGCACATGCAGGGTTGGCAATTCTACAACAAAACTGCATTATTTATCTGAAATGCCTTGGAAAAAAATAGTGGATTAATGTGCACATTTGCTTTTTGATCATGCGTGTGCGTATGTGTTCTTGTGTTAGGGTTGGGGGTTAATGCTATGGTTAGGGTAAGAATTTAGGGAAAGCATTATTTCGATGGCAAGTGTGCCAACTAAATCAAAAATTAGTGCAACAGCCAAGGACACTGAAGATGGTCTTACACAGATTAACTAAAATAATGAAAACTGTTAATTGTTTTCACATTTATAAGAACTATATTTATACAATATTTTTGACAAAATAATTAAAAAGACAATTAATGCTTAAAGATGTCTGTAAAAGATGTAAGTACGTTATTTCATATATATATATATATATATATGTAAATATATATATATATATAGTATTAATTTCAGTCTTGCCATGATGACGTTTACATTTAAGACCGTGGGATGTGACGCTGAGCTCTGGCGTGGTTGACATTTTATGTGTGATTGCTTCGGTCAGCTAGCTTGTGCCTCTGCAGACAGTATCGTTCCATAGACTACAATCTGTTTGCAGGGCCAGCCGGTCATTTTCATCTATTTATCCACCTATCAGCTAATTTAAACACCAAAGCTCAGGGCTAGTCACTAAATTGTGTCCAAATATGACTTCATTGTGCCAGAATATTGACCTGACCTGTACTTGTGTAGTTTGCCTGTAACAAAAGGGATTGTCGCAGCTGAATATTAGCTGAATGGACATAAACAAGCTTCCTGAGGGGGAGAGGAAGAGGAAGAACTGGACCTTCAAAGCAGATTCATTTAAAAAAAGGGGTAAAACCTGAAACAGTTCTTTCATGCAAAAGTAGCTCAGTATGTCTGTGACTGATCTGGACCGCCACAGGGGCCAGAAAATCTGGGCAAGTATTCACAATAAAAAATGACTAGAGATAACAAACCCTTGAAGGCCGTATGAAGAAATACTACTGACAGACAAGCTGGCAGAAAAGGAAGGGGAAACACAGTTTGTGTGTGTATTTACTGCTAAAAATAAAGTCAAAGCACAAAATAATTCAAGTGAAACTCCAGTTCAGTCACACCCTGGGATGATGAAGACTTTGCTGCTGTTGACTGACTCATCTATTTACAAGACTTGAATCCAGTCGAACCTCTGGGACGTCACATGTCCATCGCTGCAATGTACGATGGGGGCAGGTGACAGTAGCACACAGGCAAGGTTAACATAACGGTGGGAAGGTCACCAGTCGAATAAGAACAACATGATGTATAATTATGGTCATTGTCAATGTCACAACACAGTGTCCACATTAGGTGGCTTCTGTCTTCTTTCAGGTAAAAAAACTGACCAAGTGCCTGGACCCTAATGCTCACGGAAGGATCAACTTTAAAGATTTCTGCCACGGAGTGTTCGCCATTAAAGGTAAGATGTTTAATCTAAATACACAAAAAGTGAGATTGCTCATTGTAGCATATTGTTCCCCCTAAATAAAGTTATTAGGAATAGTCATACACTTCAAGCCAAAGGACTATTGTTGTTTAAATACAACAGTGTCTGCGGGGTCTGTTTTTAGAAAGGGGTATATTTCTGCGTTTGAGTATTTTTTTCCTTGCTCTTTATTCTTTCTACCTTTTTTGTCTTTCTTTGAGGTTGCGAGGAGATACTGAAGATGGCAGTGGGCCCTTGCAGTGTTGCTTCCAACAAGGCATCTGTGACTGACAACGGTTACATATACCAGGTACGCTCGTTTGCACTTCATTCAGACACCAGAATGAAAAACCTGGCTGTGTCGATGTCATCTTACCAGTTTCATCTTGGGATCTTTGGAAATTGAGTTATTCCACATAATTATTTCGGATAGCAAATATGCAGTCTATCATAAATGTCTATGCGTACCATGTTGCACTGCATGCCCCCACTTGAGAACTGTTGCTTAGCAACAGGAGAGAGAGCAAGAGAGGAGAAGAGAGAGGGGTGTGGCTTTGTCTCGGTGTGTTTTTAAATGAGCTGCAGTGATGCATGTCTGTGTCTGTATGAAGGTTGTTTGCTGGCACCAAGAATTTAGAATATTTTAAAGCTATCTTCATGTTGAAGGATCATTTGTTTATCTGGAATCACCCACTGACAGGTGGCTTTGGGCAGGAGAGGAGACATGTGGCATCATGTGCTCTTGATTGGTAAGGTGTGTGTCTGTGTGTGAGACAGAGAGAGAGAGAGAGAGAGAGAGAGCTTAAATCTAGAATGCTGAATGAAGACGATGTTACTTTGCTGAGGGTGGTGGTCATCAGGCTGAAGTTGACTGACAGTGTTGTAAGTCATGATTGTTATTAAGAAGAAGGTCGAAAGGGACATCATCCACTGATTGACCTTAATTGTCCATGTAATTTGGTCTTTTTCTCGAGGTCATTCTGCTGATTTGTACAGCTACATCTAAATCAGATTTCCTTCAAACTGTTGGTTTTCTCTGAAGAACTGAATCTTGTTTTTCAGGGCTGATCCAGACTTGTGTTGATAATGTGTTCTAGTAAACCATGTTGTCATTTATCAGAAACATACCTTAATTACAGACAAAAACATTTGGATCATTGATGAACAAGAGCTACAGATTGGCCTCTGGGTGATGATAATGCTTGGCTGTGTGTGTAGGTCTGTGTTCACACTTTAAAAAAATAGCTAAGAGCCCAGTGATGTGTGATGTGTGAAAGTAGATTAATGTACTGTGCATGCGGGTGTTTTTTTTGTTTAATTTACGACAAAATGTCCCTTTCCCTTTCTTGGCCCAGCCAGACAGATAGATAAATTATGAATAACACAGACATGTTATGTCCCCCGCAGTTCCTGATAAACATGTTTTAGGTCACATACTGGTGTCAGGCCCACGCACATCTGTGAGTTGAATTTAATGCTAATAAACCCACATTTACTCATCTACGCTCGAGCTTATGTGAGGAACAAGACTCATCAACTTGTTAGAAGTCAAGGTTAAGTGATGTCAGGACAGAAATAGGTTCCACACAGATAAAGAATTATGAAAGATGTGATTTATGAAATATATAAAATTAAAGAGAACATTTATCATCTTGTTACAGTGACAGTTTTTTTTAGCTTAGTATACCAATGAATAGTGGCACATGATTCATTTTTGAACGGTTTCTGACATGAGCTTTTATGTGGGCACTGCCTCTGAGTGGATGGTGAATTGCTGGTCTCAATATACATGTTTTTTACATGCCGTACATTTGGTTAGAATGGTGAAGCCAAGCTGGGTCCTCCCGTCATCATGTGCACGCGGTCTTACCCTGAATGTGGAGGTTATAATGACGGTGCTGATGGAGAGTGCGACATGGACAGCACTGCAGAAAATGGTAACAGCCCTGACTCTGTGGACCCAACAAGGCAGAACGGGTAAGATACAACAGTCATGCACGTTACACACTATCTTTACCCTATCTTTACACTATCTTTACATCCTGCTCTTTAACCCTAGCCAAATGACCCGCTCTACATCTGCATCCGTCATCTCTGGGGAGGAGCAGTTTGAGGACTATGGTGAGTCAGAGGATGTGGAGTTTACTCCCAGCAGTCCTTGCCCAGAAGAAGACACACGAACAAATGGCTTCTCCGACCTGGGATCCTCACTTCCCTCCAGGTGGGGGGGAAACAGAAAACTTTCCACATGCTCATCTAGAAGGAATCAGGATAACACATGGGATATAAATGTAAATGTACCTTTTGTCGTCACAGTGCCGGGCACACTCCTCAAAAGATGCGCCATCTTTATAACAGCGAGCTGCTGGACATCTATTGTTCTCAGTGCTGCAAGAAAGTCAATCTGCTAAACGATCTGGAAGCCCGTCTTCGAAATCTCAAGGCCAACAGGTACCATGCACCTGCAATATGACGGGGGGGGGGGGGGGGGGGG
>BJFM01000635.1:0-10077 GCA_016586285.1 Arothron firmamentum | reverse complement strand
GGGGGGTGACGTCATGAGTCAGTTTTAATTTACGGCTACAGCACAAATAGCTACAGTATAATCACTTGGCGACAAATAGATCATTGATTTTATTCAATGCGGTTTACTTTCCAAACAGATTCTGTAGACCAGTCTAAGCGTTATCTTGGGATTTTGAGGTCCGGTGAACTGGCAAAGGACGCGACAGCAAATTGGTTAGAAATGAATTTCAGCAATCAGTAGAAAAGCCACAAGGGTTTAATCATGAGCAAGTCTGAAAAATGGTATTTCTGTGCAACTTGGGTCTCTCTTTCAAACAAAACAAGCCTCCTCTACAAAAGGAAATCCATCCATGCTAATTATGATTTTTGATTATGATGCACCGCAATCAGCCACTGTTGTGATATGTCTCCCTCGGAACATAAATTCGTGTAAGAAATGGTTATAGGGCAACATTTACTGGTCTCGCGATGGCTTTTTATTGGAAAATTGTTTTCTGAATTTAAATGAGGATTAGTCCTACACTGCACCAATGACAAGAATAATATAACCATTTGTTAGAGGGTCAGAAGATATTGAAGCTGCTGGTGCAGCTGAAATACACACCAGCCTTCCACCCAAATCCCACCCTCTTTTTCACTCTGGCACCAGAAGCTGCACCCACATCAAAGGGTGATCCCATGGTGTTGCTATAGTAACAGTATCTTAACTAAATGGAGTTGCTGCCTGTGAATTTTTTGTGTCAGTGTACATGTGATGAGCTGCAGTGCTGCAAGAAAGAACCAGTTGATTTTTTAAAATTCTTTTGTATTGAAGAGGCAAAAATACTTTGCATGCATGCATGAATATCCAGATAATCATAAATAACCTGTTGTTTTTTTGAGTGAAAAGCAATTATTCTATTGCTGAGTGTCCCACTGAAGTTTGTGTTTTGTTTCAGCCCAAACAGAAAGATTTCCAGCACAGCGTTTGGGCGGTGAGTGCTCTAACCTTCACTTTAATGATCCCGAAAGCTGCAGCAAGTCGATCTCTGTAATTAATGAATGGCTGAGCTTTGAGCATGGTGATAAATGTTGAAGAAATGGCTTAAGGGAATAGCTGGCACATTCTTTTTCCTGATGTCTGGTGGTCTTGTTGTCCTTCCAGTCAGCTGTTCCAGGCCAACCAAAGTGTGTTTGGATCCAGTCAGGGCAGCAGCACCGAGGATCTGTTCACAGATAGCATTGACTCCTGTGACCTGGACATCACCGAGAAAGTACAAAGAGCGATTTCAGTTTCAGCTATCGCCCCACCATCGCGTTGTATGTTTGTGTTTTCTTTTTTCCGCACAAGAATGACAGAGAGGGTCTGTCACTTTTCAGGTCAGTTATCTGGAGAAGAAAGTCACAGAGTTGGAAAGTGACAGTCTGGCCAACAGTGACCTTAAATCCAAGCTCAAACAGGAGAACACACACCTGGTACACAGGCAAGAGAACACTTTACACTTCAAATTTAATCATTATTCTAGATTAATATACCTGACACTTTTATGGATATTGAAACATATATGTATTTTTTAATTTATATAAAAGGGGAAAAAAATGTTTTTGTTGCCCCCCAGGGTGCATGAACTGGAGGAGCAGGTGAAGGATGCAGAGACGAAGGCAGATCAGGTTCTGGAGGAGGAGGCAAAAAGGCATCGGGAGGCCTACCACAAGATAGAGAGGGACCGAAACCTAGAGATAGACTTGCTCTGTAACAGGTACAGTCTTCAGCAGAAAACTGATGGAAGAGGCCTATAATTCTGTCAGAGATTATCTGGTTTTTCCTCAAAATCATAAATATTCCATGGAATGGTTAGATAAAGTTAAACTGTTTGTTTACACAGACTGCAGCAGCTAGAAGAAGAGAATGGAAAAATGAAGATAAATGTGTGCAGACTCAAGTCTCAGACTGAGAAACTAGACCAGGTGAGTGTGCTTTTGTTCTTTTTTTCTTTTTGCCATTCTTTACATGGGCTTGTAATAAATAGTAAGTTCTGTCGATGAGCATGCAGTAGTGACAGTAGTGGCAGATGCTCCTTAAACAAGCTGACCAATAGCAGCCAGGTGTCACATCTGCCGCACAGATGTGACAATGACACTGTTAGCATTAAACGGTGTAAAGGCAGAAATAGCATTATTGAAGCTTGCTCTTGCCTTCTTTCCCCTGTAGGAGAAGCAGAGGATGACAGACAAGCTGGAGGACACCAGTCTGAGACTGAAGGACGAGATGGACCTCTACAGGAAGATAATGGACAAGCTCTGGCACAATCGCCATGCATTTCAGAAGGAAAAGGAATCCATGCAGGAGGTGGGGCAGGCCAAATAAACAGACACCTTACGCTGGAACTGCTTGGTTGTTTCCCCTCATCTCCACCTTGTTTTGTAGCTGATTGATGATCTTCGCCGGGAGCTAGAGTATCTGCAGTGTTTTAAGCTGGAGATGGAGCATCCAGGACAGGGTAAAGGGCTGTCCGAGTTCAACGCCAAGACCAGAGAGATGGAAATGGAAAATGAAGTCAAACGACTGAAACAGGTTTTAACACACACTTTGGTTATCTGAGTTCTGGAATACATTTTCATCATAATAATGGAATAGGAAGGTAAAATATGCAAAGCTGGAAGAGGTGGGCTTGAGCACCATGCAGTTGGTTATGCAAGCACACAAGCACGGTTATGTACGCACTGGGTGCGTTTTGTTGGTGGTGGCAACCCCATTATTGATTGAAACCAAGTGAAATAACACGCAGGTTGTGACAGCTTTCTTACACGTATAACCTTTATTGCTGACTAACCTTTCAGCTGACCAGAACTTTTGCAGAAATGCGGATAAAAGAAGGGTGAAACGCTGTCGCGTCTATTGCTAAGTGGAAATACAGTATAGGCCCTACCTAGCTAATAAATGTAATGTTGCATACAATAGAAGTTGATATTTAATGTTCACCTACCTGATAAAGACAACGGCAACAACTGAAACCTCCATCTTGCAACTGTCAACCTTTTGTTTCTACAGGAGAACCATAAACTGCGGGACCAGAACGATGACCTGAATGCTCAGATCCTCAGCTTGAGCTTGTACGAGGCCTGTTTTCCAGTCAAAACTAAAGCTCAGTGTCTGGCAGCGGAGATCGACAATGCTTCCAGGGATGAGGTTGGTCTACTCCAGTGAGATGGGTGCAGTCTGTAATGTCTGACAAAATCGCTGAACTTTTCTTCCCCTGCGTGTCTCCTAGCTGGTCGACGCTTTGAAAGAGCAGGAGGAGATTAACCTGCGTCTGAGGCAGTACATGGACAAAATCATTCTGGCCATCCTCGACCATAATCCCTCCATCCTGGAGATCAAGACCTAAACGCTAACACGTAGAACCGCACCTCCTGGGTAGACCGTAGTTGTGGAGATCTACCATTACCAGACTAATAGTTGCACTCTGAAAGTTATAATCCTTAAGATTTGTAACGTTGGTTAATTTAGGGAGACAGTGGCACCAGCTGTATAAACAGCCACCAAACACTTTCAGCCCTCACAGAGGCAAAGTAGGTTGAACAGTTATCGATGAAATCTGAACATAAAAGCAATATTATAGAAATGGCTGTTTGACTTAAGGGTTATCACTTTAAACTCCAGTGGAATTTATGCTGCTTTAAATTTTGGCCCTGTGATTGAGGCTGTTGCTATCAAATCTTGGTTGCACATACAAGCACCCTCACGCACTCACTCACAAATGAATAGCAGATGATCACACTCGCTACAATCAGGCACTTATTAGTGAAGCTGTATTTTAATGCTCACATTCCTGGACTGCATTTACACCAAACACTATAATAACTTACACACTATTTAAATTTAGGTGTAATGTTGTAAGGATACATCCTGTATAAGTAATGTGGATTTGAAGAATCATGTGAGTGTTTGCAGTCTGTAATTAGATTGTGAATGCCCTCTTTCTGCACACAGGTAGGTAATCATGATTAATGGGACATTGATATTATATAAAGCTTCTTTTTTTTTTAGGTAAAACATGGCAAAAACATGGGTAAAATATCAAGTCCTCAGTAGCAGTTTTTGACTGCAACATGTATAAACACTAACAGTGACGTTTTTGGTGATACTCAAGTTCTTTCTGCTATATTCCAACCAGTTAATCTGTATTTCTCAGACGGGATGCTTAATAAATGCTGAAAGTTAAACTAAAACCACTCTAACATTGGTTGGTAGTGTTCAGTATTGATGCGAGTTTTTTCTTTTTGAGAAAACTGCATTTCAGGGTGCTTGGAGCCAATGTCATATCCCAAATATCACTGATTTTAGCTCTTGAAAACTTGAAAGTGTAGGATGTCACGTTCAAAAGTTGGCTTACGGAAAATACTCATTTGATCCAAAAAAACACAAATTACTGACATAAACCTTGGACTTTATCCTGTTTGTACAGTACAGTAGTTATCTTCCAATATTCAGAATTTTTAATGTCACACCAACAACACAATCTTCACAGGTGTATCACCTGACAAAAGCAGGAATTAACTGCTATAGTGAGCACTATATAAGCTTAAAGAAGACAGTTTTGCTTTGTTGCACACGTTCACTTAGTGATCTTTTTCAGTTAATTTGTTCACTTTTTTGTGTATTAGCACTAAGGAAGCAATGATTTTTGTTTTCTATTAAGATTGTCAGTGCATTGTTATTATATCTGCATTTTAAGCAATGGCAATGTCATTGAATTCACTGTAAATGCTGTACAGAATGTTACTCTTGGATGTGAGCAGGTCAATTTACTTAGAACAGTCTGACAAAATAAGAAAATAAAGATAAAATGAACACTAATTTATTGCACAGTTTAAAGTGCCACAGCACTATTTAAGTGTTCACCGTGAAAATAACTAGTCAAAGACGAGCTGCATTTTGTCAAAACGCACATTTATTTTGAATCCTCTGTGTATTAAACGCGGAATTGTAGGCGACCATGATATACAGCCTAGTGTAAATAAAATCTGCTGTCTTTGGCATGATCACGTTGGTGCTGATTTGTATTTCCTCCATCAGAAATACTTGATTTGCCTATAAACAAAGGCCAGTGTAGTCAAGAGACCAGAGTTAAGGTAAAATTAGGATTTCATTGAAACAAATGCAAAAACAATTTTCTAAAGTTGCTAAAGTCTGCCAGACATTCTCACAGTCACATGTGAAAAAAAGACTTCTTTTCCAGACATCTTTTCTAATTTCTTTTCAAATACTGTAGCTATTAGTCGATACTGTATGGATTCCATATAGATAAGTTTGAAGACACTCAGCCAAGTACTTGCCTTGACTTAATTTTAAGGGTCAGTTGAACATTAAATAAAAGGCTTAATGCGGAGGTGATTTTAAATGGAGTCTTTTTCTTCGCCCCACATTCCTGCTTCAGCTGTATTTCAGAGCCAGTGTGACTGTGTGGAAGTTGTGATTCAGCTACTCAAGAAAGACAAACAAAGCAACCTGTATTTGTGGATAACACACTGCAGCAGGATAGCCTCAAACTATTTAACAATAGTTCCATCATCAAGGATGCAGCTTACAAAAACCTAGAAACTACATTTAAAAAAAAAAAATTTAATCACTTTACTTCACCGTAGGTGCAGGGGGGAGCTCTGTCATTTGACATTCAGCTAACGGTGAGTAACCTTTCCATTCTCTTTCATTTAAACTGTACAAACTACCATTTTCAGCTCCTCACATGTGCCGCAGCGCAACCGATGACCCAGAGTTCAGCTCAAACCCAAACGCAGGATAAAGAGGTTCGGTAAATGTGCTGTGGAAGGTGTGGAGGGAAATCAATTTGTCAGATGAGACTCTGTAGAAAGACAGAGTGCCTGCAGGCCAGTCCAGATACACCGCCACTCTGCTGGTGCCAGCGGACGGCTGCATGGGCACGACAATCCTTTGGTGTTTGTGGGAGGCTGAGAATTTATCATGGCACACCAGACTCCAGGAGGCATCGTTCTGACCGATCCAACTGTCGTCATCTCGCCCTTTCCTTTTGATTCTCTTGTAGGCCACTCCAATATTCACCCAGCCCTCCCAGTCCACCTCCCAGTAACATCGCCCAGTCAGCCCTTCTTGACACAGCACCTGATTCCAGTGGCTGAACCTCTGTGGATGGTCTGGGTACGGCTGCTCCATCTGCACCACCGTCACCTTTCTGCTGTCCTCAGACAGAGCGAGAGTTTTGTTTGCTGTATTTGGGTCCAGTGTGAGGGTGCAGGCGTCTGAGGGAGACCATAAGATGGAAAAGAATTACTTTTTAACCTTTTATTTCATTTAGGTCAACCAATCTGTTTCTGCTAGTAAGTCTATAACAGTTTTAAAGTAGACGGTAGATAAAAACACGCTTACACTTCCTCTGGCCTGGCGTCAGCCTCTGAGCTCCACCGTGCTCCAAACTGAGGATGAGAGGTGTGTCAATTCATGTCGCTCACAAGTGTGTGTGTGTGTGTGTGTATTCATCTCTTTGGGAAAGCGCAGTAAAGGTATTTAATGCTCAACACCTTCTCTATCTCTAGTTATTATTTTATAATCTAATGGTAAAAAAAAAAAGTCTGGGGCATAAATCTGAGAAAATAAGCCATTTTAGCACAGAAATTCTTGGTAAACTGCCTCCTTATTGGCTCGTAACATTTAATAGATGTGATCTGTGAATTATAATGGGGCTAACTGGTTACTTTCTTTTATTGTTTTGAAATAGGTTAACATGTTAAAGTGAGCTCTGCTTTCTGACTTGGGAGGAGAAATGACCTCTGATGTGTCATCCTACCTGAAAGTCGTGAGCCGCAGGCGGGGATTCTCCAGGGCAGCCATGAGCTGCTTCGTGCCCAAATCACCTGGATGATTGTAGCTTAGATCCAGCTCCTTTAAATGGGAAGGGTTGCAGCTCAGAGCATGGGCCAGGGCAGCACAACCCTCCTCTGTGACCAGACAGCCAGACAGGCTGAAATCACAAGGAATGCAAAACATCAGGTTATGTCCTGAAGAACCTTAAGGTGCTTTTGTAAACGATATGGACCCGTAAACACCGCAGATTTATGCTTAGGACCGGCAAGGCAGAACTGTACTTATCATTCTCCAAAATAAGGAAAACTGACCTTAAAGTTTCCAGTCTACAGTGTTGATTCCCTAATCCAGAGCAGAGTGTCTTCACCCCCGAGTCCATCAGGCCGTTGTTGCTAAGATCCAGAACTCTGAGGCTGGAGCTTTCCGATGTAAGAACAGACACCAGAGCTTCACAGCTTCTGTCTGAGAGGTTACAGTCGCTGAGCCTGCAAGAAGCATGAAGAGGGAGGTCAGCGAGCGTCTGGCTTGGTGTTCTACCGTAGTAACTCGGTTAATCAGAGCTCCTACACAGCTGTTTTGGAGATGTGGAGCACTGGCAGCAGCCTCAGAAGACCTTCCTCTGAAGCGGAGTACTTCCTAAGGTCAAACACCTCCATTTCACCTTCCGATGACAGTAAGAAGAAGACCAGGGCTGACCACTGAGCGGGAGAGAGCTTGTCCGTGGAAAGTCTTCCAAAACGCAAACACTGTTGGATCTCCTCCACCAGAGAGTTGTCCTTCAGCTCATGAAGGCTGTGAAACAGGTTGATGCACCTTTCTGGAGACGGATTCTCTTGGATCTTCTGTTTAATGTACTGCACTGTCTTGCTATTGTCGCATGAGGCAGCCTGTGCTGGTTTCAGCAGGCCTTGTAGGCGAGCCTGGCTGCTCTTCAGTGAAAACCCCAGGAGGAAGCGGAGGAACAGGTCCAGGTGTCCGTTTCGACTCTGTAGGGCCATTTCGACAGCAGTCTTGAAGAATGTTTGTTCTTTTGATTGGATTTTGAACATCTCGTACCACCAACGGGAGCCGGATGGCGGTTCTGACAGCGGGCTGACACCAGTGTTGATGAAGGTTACGTAGACATACAGAGCAGCCAGGAATTCCTGGATGCTCAGGTGGACGAAGCAGAAGACCTTCTGCAGGAACAGACCACACTCTTCTTTAAAAATCTGGGTCAAGAGTCCCGAGTAGGCCGAGGCTTCAGAGGCGTCAATGTTGGACTCTATCAGGTCTGATTCATAGAAGATCAAGTTGCCCTTCTGCAGTTGATCGAAAGCCAGTTTTCCCAGTGCCATGGTGGTTTCGCAGGCCTGGTTGTTCCAGAGTGTATCTGTTTCGGGTCTGTTGAGCTTTACACTCATTCGTTGGGTTTCAACCAATAGGAAGTGGATGTACATTTCGGTCAGGGTCTTGGGGAGCACTGCCTTCTCATTCGCTCTCAAGGCGGGCTCCAGAACTGAAGCGGTGATCCAGCAGAAGATCGGAATATGGCACATGATGTGGATGCTCCTTGACAGCTTGATGTGGCTGATGATTCTCTCAGCCTGCTCCTCCTTTTTCAACCTTTTCTTGAAATATTCCACCTTTTGATCGTCGGTGAAGCCCCTCACCTCGGTCACCAAGTCTACCCACTGAGGCGGGAGCATGGCGACTGCCGCGGGTCGGGTGGTGATCCAGACGTGAGCGGAGGGCAGGAGATTGCCACAGATTAGGTTTGTCAGCAGTACATCCAGGGAGGCTGGCTTTGTGACATCAGACAAGGTCTGGTTGTTGTAGAAATCCAGAGGAAGGCGACACTCATCCAGGCCGTCGAGGATGAACACGACCTGGAAGTCACTGAAGCTGGAAATTTCCGCCTCGCTAGTGGTGACAAAGAAAAGATGTAGAAGTTCCACCAAGCTGCACTCTTTCTCCTTCAGCAGGTTCAGCTCTCTGAAGGTGAAGGGAAACGTAAAGTGAATATTGCGGTTGGATTTGCCTTCGGCCCAGTCCAGAGTGAACTTGTGCATCAGGACTGTTTTTCCGATTCCGGCCACTCCTTTTGTCAGCACCGTTCTGACTGGCCGTTGGCAGCTGGGGTGGAAGATGTCTTCATATTTGATCTGAATGTCTCTCCCTGACGTTCTCCTGAAAGAGGACTCAATCTGTCTGATTTCGTGTTCATTGTTGATCATTCCACTTCCTCCCTCGGTGATGTAGAGCTCTGTGTAAATGTCATTCAGCGGCGTACAGTTTCCTGCCGTGGGAATGCCTTCAAAAATACATCCAAACTTCTGCTTCAGGTGTGATTTCAGCCTTTGTTGGCATGCGGGAACAATAGTCCCTGAAAAGGAAAAGATGTAAATTGTTCATTAATATGAACAATTGATTGATTTATACTGTGCTGTTCAAAAGCTTGTGATTCTTTTGAGCATTTTGGAGTTTTCTGTTGTTTTGACCTGATTCTTTTTTTAATCAGAACCTTTTTAATTTTACGTGAAATCAAATAACAGGATTTAATTACAAGATTCATCGTTCTATCATCAGGCAGATCATCTACAAATGGACAGTGGTTAATGTCTTACTGGTCTGAAGACGATCAGCCAGTTCGTGCTCCTTCATTTTCCTCAGCATGGACAGAGTGATCTTTAGAAAAGCCTCTCTGGTGCCCTCGTCCTCCCTCGTAAGTTCCTCTAGGATCCGATCTTCTGACTCCTCAGTATCGTTGAGACTGAGAATCCTTTGAAAGTTTTGCAGCTCAGACGTCACAAACGTGTCAATGTTTGCTTCGAGCACCTGTAACCAAGCACAGGTGAGAGTAACAGGGATAAACCATGGTAACGTGATTTCAGGTGTATCGTTTTCAGAAGGTAGTAGTTGTAATTGTTACACACCTTAAATTTGGACTGGAGATAAGCTTGGTGCATCACAGCAGAGTCATGATAAGTGGACTTCAGCCCCTCTGGCTGGACTCTGAGGGGCAAATAAAATGCCAAGATATTGTTTATGATTATGATCGTTAATGTTATCTCTGGAAGCACAAAGTAAATAGTTAACCAGGTTTTTATTTTTTGTTTTGATGCTGATACTTGCCCCTTTTCCAAAGGATCGTGTTTGCCTCTAAAGTCTATCGGGCCGCCCTTTGAATGGTCGCTCTGCATCGAAGCGCAGCTGGCTACAGGGGAGTCTGGTCTCTCCTGGTGCATCCTGACAAACACAATTATTCATGTCTGAGAAGGACAGAATCACTGA
>BJFM01000634.1:35446-46774 GCA_016586285.1 Arothron firmamentum | reverse complement strand
TATATATATGCATATGCTCTTCAAATGCTTTTCCAAATTAATATTCATCTGTTATGTCATAGTACATGAACTGGAGCCAACGAGTGACCAGAGTCCAGAGGAAGGACAGCTCAGTCCAGAGGTGAAGGACAGAACTTGGTAGCTGTAAATATATAAATTACCAGCAAGCGATTTTGTTCTTTAACGTTTCATCCTTTTTTTTGTTTTGTGACCCCTTCAGATGACAGCTGCCTGTGGACCCCTGCACCCTCAGGAGCAGCCAGGCCGGACTATTTCCCTGGATGTCTCCAGTGAGTGTTACCTCCTCTTTGATGACAGGAGGTTTGTCGTGAAGGCCTTCAGGTTGTTTCATCGCATCCCGTCCTTTGGTTTTTGCGTTCAGGAGCACGATCGACCCGGAAGGCTGAGGACAGAACTTCTGAAGGAATTAGGTGAATGCACTTGGTTTCTTTATTAAAACGTATAGATGTATGTGTGTTATTGGGCACATCTGGCTAATTATTTCTTGATTGTTTTCTTACATTTTTAGATGATAAAAATTTTAATCATACAAACCTTTTAAATGTATGCCTTAGGTCTGAAACCAGGACCCGTTTATGGCCGGCTGAAAGCCGGTGAGGCGGTGACGCTGGAGGACGGGCGTGTAATTCTGCCCTCTGAGGTGCTGGAAGACCCCACTCCTGGCAGGAAAGTGTGCATCTTGGGGGACTGCAGCTCTATTTTGGGGGAAAGGCCTTTGATGCTGTGCCATGGAGCGGACATCCTGGTTCACGAAGCCACGCTCGCAAATGAGCACCAGGAGAAAGCGATGGACCATGGGCACAGCACGCCCGAAATGGCAGCAGCAGTGGCCCGAGCATGCTGCGTGCGGCGATTGGTGCTGCACCATTTCAGCCAGCGATACAAGCCATGCGCCGCCCAAAAGGAGGGGGGCAAGGATGACGTCTCAGAGCTGAAGAGACAGGCTGAAGATGCTCTGCAGGACAGCGGCGTGGAAGTGGTCCTCGCTGAGGACTTCCTGACTTTGAGTGTGCCCATCAGAACTAACAGTTGAAGTGTTCATTCTCTTCCAAGTATCTTTATCGGTTGGATAATTTGATCTGATCTAATCATTTATTTTTTAGGAAAACGATCACAAATCAAGTTTTTTTTTGGGATGATAAAAACTGCCAGCATCTCTGAACCTTTTCCAGAGCTTTATTTCTGGATCTGTACACAAGGTATTAAAGAACAACAGAAAATACAAAATAATGTTTAACAAAAAAAAAAAACCTCAGTGATTATGTACAATTCTTATGTACAATAAAGATAGCTTGAACATTTCTTATAGTGAAGTCTTTGATTGTCTCTATTTCTGGATATACATTTTTCTGTTTTGTATGCCGTTATTCACAAAGGTGTTCTTGTTTTCATTGAAGGACTTGAGTTTCCATTTCCAAAACCACAACTTGTCTTTTTTCATTTTTAACTTTGAAACACAGTACAAAATATAAAATAAATTTTAGTGCTTGCTTGCACACATAAGTCTCATAGCAGACATATCAATAAAATCACATTTTCCAGAGATCACAGGGTGCTGAAAAAAATAAAAACTACTACTACTTAATGGCCTTTACATTCTTACAGGGTTTCTGAGTCTTTGTACAAAACCACAGGTGAAAATAAATATCACGGCACTGCTAAAGCTTGAAGAGCCTGGAGGACCTACTGCATTAAAAGAGAAAGGAGCTCTCCACATACCACACAGAGCAGCAGCCAACCCTTTACCATCGAGACGAGTACAGACGACATGTACAAAGACTTTTCTTTTGGGCAAAGATGAGCATCTTTTACACGTGGCTGCCAGTTTTCCAACATGGATTTGCAACACTGACTAATATCAATACGTCTTCAGGTAAAGCCGTTTTTTTTCTCCAGTGGTACACGAGAATCAGACGCGGCTGGCATGCGTGGTTCAGCCTAGTCCCGGGTGTCGCGACTTTTCGAGAGAACGAAACTGAAAACACCAAGTCGATTGGTAAACTTCAGAGCCTAAAACATCTGTACATATCTACAAATTATTGCCTTTTAACCAGGAATCAAACTTTCATATTAACACAGATTCACAAGTGTAAGAGGTCAGATAATAGACTTTTTAAAGGCTATTTGCTAAATATTTACATAAAACATAAGTAAATATCTTCTGTTGAGGGGGCTGTAGACTGAATAACTTGATCCAACCAAAGGATGGTTTTGAAGCATGGGTCTGGGCAGTACACAAGAAGATGAATCACAAGACCTACGGACATGTCAATCACTGTGTACCCCTGAAACAAACTAATTATTCATAGCACAATGCATAGATAAAGTAAACACAACTACTGCATCCAATCAACAGATGACAACCCGCTAGACATAATACAATTCACAAGTATGGACTTCAGTCAAGAGAAGATGGCTCAATCTCAAGAACCGTTGACCAGAAGCATTCTCTAGTCAGGTCAGGCAGAAGTACGAAAACAAAACAGAGTGGCTTTAAATAAGGAGATAATACTGCTTGCAAGTTGACCAGAGTTTGCAAAGTAGTCAGAAAATGGCCTTTACTCTAATACAGGCATTAATTCAGGAGCAAATTCTAACATTCACTACAACTAAAGGAGATAAGGCTAGGCTTTGCTAGTAGTAGCATGAGTAAAAATGTTCAAAGGATTAAATAAGGTATATGCAATAAATATATATTCAATGATGTCTGAACAATTTAAACCAAAACCAGCTTCCAACAGAGGAAAAAAGATAATCCACATGCTAGTGATGCTCTTCATAGAATATTTAGTGATGTTTTTGAGGGCAAGAAAAACAAAAAAAACAAACAAACATGTGAACTAGCCTGATTGAGTAAACGTAAACCAAACACCAATTTAAAAACAGTACCACTTCTTTGTTTTTAAAGTGACAAGCAACTAAACACCAACGCTTGAGGCAGAAAACAAAGCCATTTTTGGCAGCTGAAAGAATGGCAGGATAACACAGAGCTCTGAAGACGTTGTGTGTAAATATGAGGAAGGAAGATACACAACTCTCCTACTGCAGCCTTCGGGCCCCACTGTACACGGACGTTACACATATCCAAGACTGCAACACAAAAATAAAATAAATGGCTATATAAACTCTTGAGAGAAATCAAGATTTAGTTCTATATGATAGACATCACTGATGTCATATTACACAAAAATGAAAACAAAATGTATATTCATATATATTTATATTAGAATTTAAAATCGGATTCTCCAGTGAGGTCAGTCTATGTACAATGGGTTACGGGGGTTTGAAAAGGGAAGCACGAGGAAAGAAGATGAGAGCGATCACTCTGACTGAAGTGCCGTAGTGTGCTGTGTGTGATGCCTCGCGTGTGCTCCCAGAAATCCGTTGGGTTCACCAGTGCCACTCAAGCTCCCAAAGTCTGTGACAGAAACTGCCATTTTGGCCCCGGTGATCCGGTGGTGGTGCGCTGTTGTCCGCCGCGCTTCGAAGTCCACTCCGAGGTTACCGACAGACACGTCGTTGATAAAAGAATCTGGCAGAGCCATCTTGAGTCTTTTAGAGGGCCGCTCGCAGTCCTTGTTGACGCAGACTCCTCCTAGCTGGCCCAGGTCTGAATGGTAGAAGCCGGTATCGAGCATGTTGAGGCAGTCGGGGTCAGCGCCATTAGAAGGGAAGCCGAGGGATTCGTCGTGGTTCAGGGAGGCGCGATGGAGACCATCCAGGGGAGGAAAGCTGTAGGAGTCCAGACAGCTTACCTCTGCGGGGCTGCACACTGTGGCTACGGTGTTACTCAAAGCTGAAAGGACCAGACACAAAAAGAACGTTGATGTTAAGAAAGAAAGAGACTTTCCTCTGGAAATGAATAACCTTTCCACAGTGCTGACCTGTGAGGTCACTGGCTGTGATAGAGTTGAGCAGACTAAGCTGCTGGTCTGTGGTGGCCTCCAACCTTCCTCCTCCACCTGCTCCTGAACACACCGAGGAGGAACTGTCCACCGCCAGCCCCTCTGCCTCGTCCACCAGCCTGTCCATTAAGTCTCTGTGCAAAAAGTAGAGTTGGACTTTAGTTTCCACAGGTATGCAATCAAAACCCAAATGTTTATCCTACCACTTACGTTACACCAGGATAGCTGCTGTACTTTTTCTTCCCAAAGCGGTTCTGCTGTACAAAGTAGTCGAAGCGCTCAGACTTTTTCCACATGTAGTAAAACGCCACACATTCTGCTACGGTTCGTGTTGTCACCTGGGAGAGAACATGAATGAGCATGAGAGAGATGGCCTGGTATCCGTTCATAACGGTCTCATCAGCTCAAGACTCACTTTATGTTTCTGTATGAGGTGGAAGTTCTTGTCATACATCTGTAGTGCATGTTCAAAGTTCTTGCATTCTTCATCTGACCAAAGAGGTGATTTTTCTGCAATCAAACCAGAGGTTCATTAATGCATGGGTGAATACATAAACTGAGTTTCTAAACATCTAATTATTCTTCAAGGACGACAGAGTGGTTGATCTCCTACCTTTTGAGGATTTTACATGATTGCAATGTCTCTCGAGCGCTTCACGGGTGTTGTAGCTGCTTTTGACAAGTTCATTTAAAGCCTATGCAGAGAGAGAGACCATGTCGTTTGAGGGGTAAACACCGGCCAAAGCAATCACACAAAAATGAGAGAAGTGTAATCATTAACAAAAAAAAAGTAAAACAATTAAAAGCTCAAGCTGTGTTCATACTCGTGTTTTATTGTGCAACAAAAGATGGATTAAAGACATTACTGACCTGCTCATTGTCACGAACATGGATTCCTGGTTTGTCATATCCCGGCTTTTCATCTGTCGTCCGTGAGAGCACGTCCAACAAGAAACTTCGAACTTTGCTTTCTGGAATTACACCTGGGCTCCATAACAACTCATCTTCCTCCTCATAAGCTGGAAAACAAGATACATAAAGCAAACTAAGCCAATGCCAGAAGTCAACTGTTTCAATTTAATGGGAAACAAAAGTTAAAAAATGTTTCAGGCACAGGTGGAAGTTACCTTTCTCTCCATCTTTGTAATGACTGAGGCAGGAAGGAACTTCTGCTTGATACTGTGTTCCCACCATTATTTCCTAGGTTTAAAATCATAATGTTTGATAAAAAATTTGCAGCATAAAAGTTCATTAAAATATTAAGAGCAGTGTCTCCTTCCTTACCTTTCTGGAGTCTTCAGGGCTTGGGCCATCTTCATCACACTCTGATTCTTTATCCCCATCAGAGATAGTGTTTGCTAATGAAAACACAACAAGTAAACAACATTGAAATATACTTCAGTCTAAATGGTACATCTTGAGCTAAATGCTCTGTTCACCAAGATGTGTAATTTAAAATAAAAATACACCAATATCTTGTATTACTTGTAGAAAAAAAGGGTTAATTATATTATCTTTATTATAAGTAATTATAATAATTCTTAGCAATTACAATGCACACCAACTGGCAAACATAAATAATAATAATAATAAATGTACAAAATTCTTAAATCATCTGACTTAAACTAAAAATACATTTTAATGTTTTTTGCAAGGAAAATAACAGATTAATATTATGAAATCCCTATTTTCAACTCTAATTTGTTGATTTTCATCATTTTAGTTAATGTATGTAGGAAGAAATTAAGTCTGGAAAAGTGTTGTTGTTGTTTGTTTTTTTTTTTACTGTGCATAACCATCTGCTTACATCGAAGTGTTCTTGGGAAGAAATCGGTAGCCTCGTGAGAGGTAACAGAAGGAGTGAGATCATCAGCTGAGGACTGAGTCTCCTCTTCGTAGTCTCCAGACAACAGGTCTTTAGCTATTTCCTCCTAGAGAGAAAAAAAATATATATTGTATTGCACACCTGAGCACACTACATGTCAATATGTATAGCTTAATAATAATGACTAATTACTGTCTATACAGTGCTGCCATATAAGAATTATTATATACCTTGTCCAAAGTCATGTCAGGCAGCTCATCAGTCAGGTCACCAGAGGAGCTGTCTATGCTGGAGCCTGCTGACGCCTCATAACGATAGATGGCCAAGAGTTCCTCTAACGGCATGTTCCCCTCCTGATAGGAAAAAAGAGCCAAATAAAACCACTGACTTAGCAAAGCTAGTATGCACTTCTTAAATCATATTATTTTAAACACATGCAATTTAAAATTAATCTATCCAAAACTCCCACTGGGGTAGAATTGTGCATCTTGTACTTAATTTAAAAATATAATTGCAAAACTGCAGATGTTAACAGTAACAGTGATTTCAATTTATCCACGTAAGCCGAATTTGGATTATTTACCCTTTCGAGATCTGCAATCTCAGAACGGAAATTCCCTCCTTCAAGAGACTCTTCCTCCTCCAGAGTTCGTTCATCATCATACTCATGAACTAACATTTCTGCTGTTGGGTCAAAGTCATGGTCCTCTGACGATAAAGAGCCAACTAAGAGAAGAAGGAGAGCGGGGGAGTGCATTGATTATATTAAACATTAGATTGACTCTTTGTGTGTGATATGCACATACACAAATCAAAACAGTACTATCAACTATCACGTCAATTTTCAGCTTTATGTTACTGTTTATATTTCTGAAAACCATTTCATCACTGCTACATTCAGTACATATACAATAAACTGCACTTGACTGAAATATTTGATTTGTATATGTTGGTTGCTTACCTGGACTTGAACTCCCTAGGGAAGCCTGCCAAAAAAGAATAAAATAACTTTACAGTGTGTACAACATACATAAAAGATTTTTCTATCATCATAAGCAAAATATGTTTTCCAAAACGATGTAAAAGAAATGCATCCTTTAAAATAATGGCTGAGTGATATCCGTTTTAAAAGAAAGATGATTTGCCGCTAACTTTACCTGAACTAAGTGGCTACTACAACGTTAGCATCAATCTAATTGTACCTAAAAACTAACGACATCGCAAAGAAAAAGCAAATTTAAACACACAGAATTACGATGATCCACCGTGTGAAATATGGCCGAAATTAAACCAATAAGATTTGAGAAATATCAAAAACATTTACTCAGTGTCGGCTCCCACAACTGCTAGCTAACAGCAAGCTAAGCCTAAAGCCTGATGTGAACGATTTGCACCGAAAATGTAAACACTAATTTCGCTTGCGCGGCACTGCAATCGAGAGAGTGGAGTTAGAGCTATATCAGAGGTGACACTCATTCATTAAAAATAATAAAAATTATTTATATTCATAACGATGTATTTTTTCCCCCTTAACCAGAGACCTAGCGTTAAATTTACGTATCAATTTACACCGCCGCTATACCAAAGCAGCTGAGAGAGCGAAGGCGCAGCGGCCTTGTAGTAAAGGATGAGCCCAGACATTCAAGAATAATTTAGAGGAGGCAAAGTGACCATTACGGCCTCAATCGCAATGTATGGACGGAAAAAACAGTAATAGCTTCAATCGATTGAATAAAACTGAAAAATATGACCCCCGTCTTTTAAAAATATCGATTTAAGATTGTTCGCTTCTCCCCTGTTTTCCCTCTTACCTCCGCCATATTGGTACCTTTAGCTAATGGGTTCGATCTCGCACAGTGCCCGGATGAGCGCTCTGAGCCAATCAGGGATCCAGGTGACCGCTGGAGTCGTGACGCGGTTCAAACCCTCCACTGATTACGGTGGAGTCATTTACGCGACTCTTTAAACATAAATGTAGTCCTAAACACTAAAGATATGTAATATAGCTTTCCCTTTTAAATTAGTGTATGTTGGAGCCTCCCTCATCAAGCATTTCGAGAACAAATTATCTTGTTTTTAGTTCGACGGAATTCCACCTCAGTCATTTTAAGTTAAGCACTGTACAGTATTTTGTGCTTTAAATATTTGCAATATATGTCCACTAATTTATTCTGCCACCATGTGTTCATTCTCTTGTGCACTGTACACATTTTGTCAGATTACTTTTAGTCAAACGTCATCCTTGAAAAAAAAAAAAGAGCTCATTGGCCAGCCATTTACTTTTTTGTCCCATTATTATCATTATTATCATTATCATTATTATTATTATTATTATTATTATTATTATTATTTTCTTTAAAAATTCTTTAAAATCCGTTAATAACTTTCGAGGTTTTTTTTTGTTTTTGTTTTTTTTTGCCAAAAGTCATTCATACAGACACAATCTGTCACATAACCCGGTAATGGATATGGGTTGTTCTCAAGTAAAACTAAGGGCAGCACACAGACCTAATTGGCAATTTATACATTATATTCTTTACAAAAAGGTCAGCCAGGGAAGGTCATTGTTGACACCAGAGGACAAAAGGTGTATGGCAATTACATGATGACAGTGAAGTTGATGAAAGTTCACCCTAAAAAAAACGAAGTATACCAAATTTTGACTTTTGATTATTATAGTTTTAAATTAACTGACCAGCAGAGGGCAAAAGCAGCTTTTAAAATGTTGCTGTGACTGTTGCTCAAACTGAATTTCCTAAATAAAATAGAAGATCGAGGGCAGAAAAATGACTTCAAACTGCAGCGATGAATACATTTACTTTCCACAGTGCAAAAGATTTAATGGTGTATTATCTTGTTATTTGTAGTATAAAAGGTTTGATTATCTTTTTATTTTAAAATACAGTGCAGCCAGTCCTGCTGGCTGCACTGTGCTTCTCTTTAATTCCAACTCTCGGCTTATGATTCAAACAAAAAATATATGAAAGCACCAGATATTTGACATCTACCTTAAACTATGTTTATCTCATCGGTGATTAGACCAATATTGTTCTAATATCAGCTATATGAGTTTAAGGGACATCTGCTTCAAGCATGTTAACAGAATTAAACCAACAACAGGATAGAACACACACACACTTATAAACACTGCTTCTGCACTGTAAACACATCTTGGCACAAAGACGGATAAGGGAACTCTAGTTACAACACAATCACGGGATGCTGCCTTTACAGGCTGGTTGCATTTAATCTTACATCTTTTTGCTGTTCTTTGGAGGAAAAAAAGCGCTGAACATAAGGTAGAAGGGAAGAGACTGTGTGCTTTGTTTGGAGTATGCTGCAAACAAATGTATTACATATTTGGGTTAACTAGTCCTCTGCAAACCACATCTGTTGAATTTGTCCAAAGTGAACTTAACTTTAACCTTGTCTCTTCTGCTTCCAAAGTGTGGTAATTTTGTTTTCATATGCAAAGTTTGCCAATTTAGCAACTGCAACGGATGAAATTTGAGTAGTGTGAAAGAATACTGTGACCACTGCCCTGCCTGGACGATTTAAACAGTGAGGTTAAGAAGTTATCCTCTGACGCAGGGTGTCAAGAGCTGCGTAATAAAGGGTCACAGCCCATTGTTACAGAGTAAAAAGGATGTGGTTCATTATCACTGACACACACCTCCACCTCTTCTGATACAGTCTGGCAAAAGCCCACTCAGCTGATGTGCCGTTCCACAGGAAATCCTTCATTGTAATCAGGGCAAATGGAAGCATCAGCTCCACATTCACTCATAATAATTTGACCTTTTTGCCATGTTGTGAATCAGTCCATGACTAATAGACCTTCATCTTTGTACAAAAACTAAAAAGATTAAGACTAATGGGGAAAAAAACACGCAAAGGGCGTTTTAATCAATCAGGAGTTCAAAGGAGCGATGGACTGAATTTAAGGTGATACAGCAGGCTGACACTGGCTTCTGATATTTATGATCAAATTATTTACAGTATTATACCTTAGGAATTTAGATTTACTTTCTTACAGATGGCAAAGTGTGGTGCAGGAAGTGAACAAGTTTAACCCAAATACATGTATTTATATTATTATTTTACGCACAGAACATCTGAATCGCAAGAGCCATTAGGTGGCAGTGTGTGTCAGTTTTGAATTCCTCATGACTCAGCGTGCACCAAACACCAGCCTCTGTTAGGCTGATGTAAAACATGCAGTGATATAAAACTACAGGTTTTACCGTGACGCGAACTTTCATGTGGTGTCATATGCTGTATATTTGTCTTGGAAAAACAGTCAACAGCTGTGCAGTGTGCTGTGTAAAATCAACAACTGTCCTACATGACATAGCTCTGTGTGGGTGGGTGGGTTTTCTCCAGATACTCTGGTTTAATATAAGCTGCCCAAGACAGACAAAAAATAAAAACATTTGATTAAAAAAAACAACAACCCAAAACTATCAAAATGCAAATTTTTAAATTTCCTAATGCTCTTCTTATTCTGGTATTAAATAGGCCACTGACCTTGTTAAAGTTCAAAGAATGGTTAATGGAAATGTGCTTGAACAGGAACTATTTTTCACCACTGTGCAAACTTGAAAGGGTTTTGCTCAGTGCAATCTGTAAAAAGCATTTTCTGTCTGCTGAATGCATCCATTCAGTCACTTGTGAAGCTTTTCTGCTGTATGAAAGGCACACAGAGCACACATGTGGAAGCTTTTAGATGTGACAGCTGCAGGGAAAGTGTCCCCCCCCAATGTTGAGGATTTTATTAAACTTAAATTCGATGTCTTTAGTGGTTCATCACTAGGAGTTCATACTAAATAGGTTGCAGTTGTCTTCAGTATGACCAGTTTTTGCTGTGATCCAGTAAAATGAACACTGTTAAAAAGAGAAAGTCAAAACTTATAAAAGCTATTGAGCTTCACCTCAAATAATACTGACACAATTTAACATTTTCCCGCAACATTTGTTTTGGAGCTTTATGCAAGGGATGGGATGGACAACACATAAGTTATTACATCAGAAATCTGAAAGCAGGCAGAAGGTGTTCATCATCTCTATATTACATCACTATTCTGATGCATGCACAGGTTTCTGGAGGGCTATCATGGCTCCTCAGATGATGCATTCAGGGGCATGCCATAATTAAGCAGCTGCTTTCTCTCTCTGTCTCCTGGGGCCCCCAGGACCCATATTTGATGTTGAAAAGTTTGCATTGTGGCTGTTCTAGTTAGTAGAAAATAACTGACATGATATAATAAGTGATCATTTTATTAACATTTTAATCCCATTAACCTGTAACTCAGCATGCCAGCAATGTCAAAAGTGAACAAATCCTGCAGTAAAAACAGGGACGTTCGTCTCAAAATGCTCAAAACAGAGCAGAGCAATTGCTCGAATTGAGGCAGAGTAACGATAAGTAGGAATTTCCTCTTTTTCAGGAGTCAGACACAGTTTTTGCTCGTGTAGGTGTTTGTGTATCCATACTGTACGTCACGCTGCACGCCCACGTGTTTCGGTCGACTTTACTTTGTTCTTCACAGCAGCTGCTGCTCCCCCCTCACCCCCCCC
>BJFM01000634.1:8774-22895 GCA_016586285.1 Arothron firmamentum | reverse complement strand
ACAAAGTCACATGGCACATGGCACTTTACTGGGTGTCTGCATGTTCTTCCCTGGTCTGGTGATTTTCTCCAGCTTCCTCCCACCTTCCAAAGACACATTAAAGTGTCCAAATCACCTAAGGCTTAGGTGATTTGGACATTTTAATTGATCTTGGGTGTGAGAGTTTATAAATCAGCCTTGTGATGAGCTTCATTTTTCTAGTGGCCAGCTGTTAGATTTAGATTTTTTTTACTAAGAATGTTCATACTGCACAGTAATCAAGCCAAGGATTCCCGTGATTCACGCCAAAGTATTCTTTTCACTGAAGATCGCATGATAAACACACTAACCTGTCAATGCTTTGGCTGTTATCTGTCACCGTGGAAACAGTGTGCGAGGTTTTCCCAGATAGACATGAAAACACCATTGTGGAAAGGACTTCAACTACAAAGCTGCATAAACCTGTTTGTGCAAATCCGTGCCAGTTCAAATGACACAAAGTAGTTTTAGTCAAGCCTATAGGTCCACAGGTGGGCTATTAGCTGACACACAGATGCACAGTCACAACTTTTGAGAACCCACAGCCATTATGTCACTTTTATGTGAGCGTGAGTAAAGCTGTTTGTCTGTGTTGCTACATTTATTTGGGGGTAGTCACCAAGGTGCGTTTTGGAGCCCCTAAAAATTACCTCATCTTTAACAGAGAACACACCACCTTAGACAATCAAACATTTTTCACATTGCCACCTTATTGTTTTTGTTTGGTCGGTGTCTGTCTTTTTATATTTTCTTTTTATATTTTCATATAACACAACAACACCCAAAAATGTACATTAACTGTAAATAATATCTTAGATAGATGTTTAAAAAACACCAGCAACTGACACAGCCTAGCACAGACTGCATTTAGAAAGCCTTCTTAGAATTATGCACATTATCGGGTCCTGTCTCATCAGTTGCCAAAGCCTCTAACTTGATGTGAAGTTCAATAGATGCCCAGAGCCCAAACAACCAGAGCACATGAAAGACCAAATATACTGACCCACGGCGTTCTGTAAACCAACATGGTAAAGTTGGATCAAAATTGTATTCAACTGATGTTTAAATGCACTCCTTCCCTCTTTGGTATGTCCCACATCTATAACTCACATTTGAATGGAGACCAGTGGTGAGATAATATGAACTGTCAAAATGAAACAACACTACATAAGGGATTTGGGGAAAAAAGGAGGAGGGAAATCCAAAGATAAGAAGAGACTTAGAATTTAACCTGAAGAATAACAAGAAGTCTCAACAGCGATCATTATCAAAGTGATAAAGAGCTTGTGGGTAACTGTAGCCCATGTTAACCAGCGCCTTCTGCCTGCTGATGACACGGCGTTCTGTCTTAAACAAGTAGCATTTAAAAACATCCAAATATAAAACTTGCAAAAGTTTTCAGTTCAAACACAATCCCTGGTGAGTATGACAGGGATGTGTCATCAATGTAAGCTGTGTGTGCCCGTGCATGTGTGTGAAGTTATAGTTAAAGAAAAAAAAAAAATCAAATGCACAATTTTATGAAACAGTATGATTTAAGCATTTCACGGAGAAAGTCTGCAGAGTACGATGACTAACATCCACCGGAGAGCTGCTAAATTAAGTGCAGCTGGATGTTTATGTGAGGGCGAGGATGAGAATACCAGTTGCCATGGAAACAGTAGCATGTGTTGAATAGGAGAGCAAGTGGAGGCTGGCAACCTCTTATCAGAGATGAGGCATTGATTAGTTCATTAATTGGTCTTTCAGAACAGCACCCAGAAACCGTACCATTCTGGATTAACCTCATACCTGCATCTTTTTTTTTTTTTTTTTTTTTTTCAGACAAAAGCAGAGAGATCATTCATGAATGAAAGAACCCATCGGGGACAGGAATGTGTTTCTCAAAGCGACTGTATTTCAGCCGTGTGCTATCAACAGATGATTTTGTTCCTCTCTCCAGTGAGTGTGTTCAACTCTTAGCTTCAACCCAGCAAATTGGAAATAACAGCATTTCACCGTTCACGAGAAACAGGCTCCCTTCAGAAAACCAATATATCGCTGTGTGGAAAATGTGTGGTGAAACGCCTGTGTTCGCAGCTTCATCGGAAGAGGTGGTGTCATGTGGAGAGGCACCTTCCTGCTGACGTCGTCCTGCAGGTCTTCCTCCGGCCGACGTCACTGAATATTCATCCACCCCTGCATCCGTGCAGCGCGTTCTGTCTGAACACACGATTGGACACGTTTACTTTCAATACTGACGTAAAGATAAACCTCTTGAGCCGCAAGTGACATCAAATATGTAACTGATACATCATCAACAGATCTGTACAGCATTTCAGATTATTGGCGATATGTAGGAAAGATTCTGACTCTGAGGAAGATGTGGTGCTGAGTTTAAGCAGGTCGAAACCATTGTTACACCGGCAGCAGAGCAAAGATCAAGTGCTATTATGACCAGTAACCTGATTAGCAATGCAGCCCTACCCAAATGTGGTATGTGTGTGTGTGTGTGTGTGTGTGTGTGTGTGTGTGTGTGTGTGTGTGTGTGTGTGTGTGTGTGTGTGTGTGTGTGTGTGTGTGTGTGTGTGTGTGTGTGCGTGTGCGTGCGCGCGCTGTGTGTGTCTGAGAGAGGGACTTTGTCAACGAGAGATTGTGAGTCACAGGTTTGAAATGTTGCTCTGAGCCTTCTCAAGTCAGGGCTGGATTAACAGACTTCCCACAGTTCATAGATTTTGGATAAATACTCTTGTCTATTGTACAATATGGGATCGTGGGATCAGGACCTTCAGATAACTCCTCATGTTTTAGTTTGAGTGTATTTTTATTGTCATGGAAACATTTGCTTTTATTCGTGAGTTTATCTGATGTCTATGTTGTGATGCTAAAAAGAAGTCTATGTGCAAGGTTTCCTTGTTTACATTTTAAAAACTCTGCTTCAACAAGAGCAAAGTGATCAGCCCTACTTTTGTGTGTCTGACATGTTAAAACTTTGCAGAACGTATTTTTAAAAATGTTCACCACTCCTTTGCTGGCTTGGATGAATTGCTGTGTCTCTTTGAGTGAAGCTATTCCAGTGAGAAGTTGAAGCAGCAATTATCTCCCAAACCAGTCTGGTTCAGAGAACACGCACCAGGAAAAACAAGAATTTGTTTTTGACTGAAATTGCACATAACAAATTCCATAACAATTTTGCCAGATTATATAAAATATTGACATATTATACTGTATGTATGACCTTCAGCAATTTTCAGAAAAATCGCAAAGTGATGCAGCATGGTCTCCTGATGTCCCCTTGAATCTAGAACACTCTTTATAGACCAACTACAATTTTCATATTGCTGGTACATTTTGTACTAAAGCATGGATTTTCCACCAGTCTGGAGTGTCTCTGTTTGCCCTTTGCAACATTATCATTGTCCTTTGTCACAAGACTGCCCCCACACATTCATGTGATTTTCTTATTAAAGCAGACAGCAAGTCATTTGTTGCTCCATTAATGGAGTCACATTTTCTGCTGACATTGTGGAGGAGGAACTGAGCGCAGAAATTCTTGCATGAACTGAACCCAGGAATCGAATCTCCAAAAGTCATCGTCCTATGATTCTTGTCTACCACATGTGATCGTTTTCAGCAACAATCTGAGGAGTTTGTGGCGTAGGAGACCTGATGAGGTCACGACAAGTCAATTTAGCGCATGCAATTTATGTCTGAAGTGGGAAAATACCATAAAATCCCCTGAATTTAACACACTGCATCACGTATATTGTTTAAATATTGACTGGTTTTGGATGTTGCAGTTAAACTCTTGCAGTTAAAACAGTAACAAACATTTAAGATACAGAAATCAGAGAGCTGAGAGGTACAGAGCACTGTAAGTATAAGCCCGGTTAGAGGATGACTCATTTTCAGCACCACGCCAGGGAGGTACCCAAATACGCAGTGAAGCACACACACACACACGCACGCACGCACGCACGCACGCACGCACGCACGCACGCACAGAGACAAAGATGGCTTACATTTCTAACATGTTTGAACACATTCATGAGACACACTCCTGGCGTGACTGGCGTACCTGAGCTTGAACTGGTTTGACTGATGTGTGTTGCTCACATCTCTGTCGATACTGTTCCTCTGCAGGCTCCAGCAGAGGCCGGACAGAGATCAGAGATACTCCCTCTGTTTCAGTCCAGCTTGTAGGAGGAGGAGGAGGAGCTCTGACAGTTGATATGCAAAGGTCCCGCAGAATGCATCCAGAGTGGCTGCATAGCAACACTTTTTGTGTCTGCCTACTATCCCTTTTAATGTCGAGGTGACTCACTCTTCTACCAGCAGAAAACTTTATGATGGAAGTTAAACAGCTCCCGAGCCTGGATTCAGCTGAGGCTTGTTTCAGAGCTGTAGAACGCTTGTGTCCGTGTGGCATAACAGCTTTGTGTGGGTGATACTGAAAACTAGTCCTGTGATCAACACTTTTTTTTTTTCCACATGTCAGTGACAAGAACACCAAGTGAACTCACAGTCGAGGCTTTCTGACCTCAACTGCCTCGTTAGCTGAGTTCTCTGGGCCAACTCCCATTTGGTGATTTTAACACCTGGATTTACAAATGGTTAGGAGATGATTTATGTTAACCTGTGCATTTTTCCTTTTACGCACAAACTGAGCACTTTTATTGGCACCACCTCATTAATTCCACACTTTTGATGCAGATGTGGCACTTCTCTGTAAAAATACCTAGTGAAAAATGGTCCCGAAGGCCAAAAAACGTCAGTGTTGACATCAAAATCTATTTCAATCCTCCATTCTAAGAGCCATTACTGTCAAAATAAACGCTCTCAAACCTGTGTATGTCTTCATTAATAATTCCTGCGCCTTCTTGTCAGCTACTTCCTGCTCCGCTCCTGTCTGTGTGGGTATGTTTATGCATGAGGCATTCATTATTGAACTCTGAACAGTACAGATATTCTGAGTGAACGTTCAAGGGGATGACTCAGGCATGCACATTCGATTGCACATCATTATATAAGCACAGAAGGTGAAGGGGTGTTCAGTAAACAACCAAATCATATGGTCATATGGAGAACAGGGAGGCTGTGGCGGAAATACATCAATAGCAAGAGTTATGAGTGACACATTCAGAGGCATGTCACAGCTGGAGCTCTGACTCTCAGCGTGAAAATCCAATGTACCTTTATCTTACGCAGCTGTTACCGATTTCCGGCGCTGTCCAAATTGGTTCTCCTTGTTTCCATGGTTATAATCAGTGACTGAGAAAAAAGGCTTAAATGATTTTAAAAGATCTGATGCAAATGCTGCAAAAGTAGCATGTTGCCTCTCTGTCCTTTCGTTGGTTCGCCTGTCTTCCAATCGCAATCGTTGCTGTTTTGTGTCATGGTTCTGAATCCCACAGAAAGTCTGTGGACCAGTGTGTGTATGGATGTGTGATTCAAGGTTAGCAGCAATATCACTCCCATCTCTGAAAAGGCAAAGGCATCTTTAGTATAAACATGTCACCAATCCTGAGTCCATCTCTGGGTGACCATTTTGGGTGACCATTTTCTACAACAAACATAATTTTAAAGATAAAGTAATTGCTTTAATTTGGACCGGTACACTGATGGGAGTATAATTATGTCTAACCTAAACTGTGTTTACCCATAACCCATACCCAGGAGCAGCTTATTTGATAGAACACAAACTAAAGGTGGGATTAAATATATAAAAACAGCATTTAAAATATTTTTTAGAAAATGTTCTTTATTATTAAATAAATAAATACTGCACTTTTTTTTGACACAATAATTTATCTAGAACATTTGATTACAGGGATAATGGCTCTTAATGCACCCTTCGAGGATGCCTGGTGCTGTTTATTTTCTTCTTGTCCTCTACATTATCTCTCTGGTTCTCAGCTCAGTGTGCTGAGTCCATCTATTAAAGAGAACAATCACAGTTTAAAGGTGTGAATTTAGCCCCCTGTCTCTCTCTCTCACTCTCTCTCTCTCTCACACACACACACACACATCATAATCATCCACAAGCATTATCCACTCATTTGTATGCAAAGTTGGCTGTGACAAATGCTGTACACCATTTCTATTCCACAGTTTTGCTCTGGTTACACTCAGAGCACCAGTTTATGCATCGCTTAGAACATTAGTTGTATTGTACATGTTCAGATGGGGCCAGCCCAGCATGTGAATTTACTTCCGAGACAACCCTCTCTCTCAACATCTTGGTTACACATTTCGTACCAACATACTCACACCAACAAGCTCAATCTTTCTTCTATCGACATACCTATCAGCCCTTAGGATCCTCTGTTATTTTGCTACATTTTATTTCCTCATCCACAGTCCAGCTGGGTGTTTTGCTTTTTCACCTGCGACTCTGCTGAGTCACGGCAGTGAGAAAGTCTCAGAATATTAAATCACTTTTCATTTATACATCCTCGAACAAGTCCTCCTTGCACGGATCCGTCTGAAATGTGTTCTACAGCCGTGGAACAGATGGATTTGTCTGTTGAATTCAGTCCGAGATGGATCAGCGTAGCTTTAGCTGCACCTCTGCAAGAGCATGTTGAGGGAGTACACCATGCGTTCGCGCAGGTCAGCGGGGCACCCCGACGTCAACAAGGAGCTGAGTTTGAAGGTTTTGGAGACACGGTCTTCGTTGATGTAGGTCAGCATGTACTCGTCTTTCTGACAGCAGAGGATGATTTTGGTGTGGTCATGGTAGAAGTTGACCTTTAGAAAAAGAACAGTTTGGGTTAATTTGGTTGTGGTCTTTCTGACTGACAGGAGTATTGTTGGAACTAAATTCTGTGCATGTGTTCACCTGGAAAGTGCCGTCATTGAAGAGCATCATAAGGGCGCGGTCAGATTTGAGCCACTGCAGCAGGTAGAGTCTGGGCATGTTTGCATCCGTCATACTACCGAGGTCTCCGCCCTGGGAAAGCAAAGGAGGTAACACGTTGGAATGATACAGGCCACAGCATGAAGGCATTGTCTTCAATGCCTTAAGGAATGAAAAAAGAAGGAGGCAAAGTGTAACTTACGTCCATCAGGTTCTCCTCCATGTAATGTGAAAAGTACTTGAGCACAGTCACCTGGCCAACAAAGTGCTCGGGAACCTCACATGTTGGGAAGACGGAGCGCTGACTCAACTCTGCATAGTAATGGATGGTCCTGAAGCGGGGAGAGAAAACCAAACGTGAAGCAAACATTTGTAGACTTCTGGCGTGGCCTATAGAATACAGCAAGACTACACATGCCATCAATACAGAGTGGGAGCATTGTGAAAGAGCAGATCGCGTACTTTCTGTCTGGGAGGAGGTTCATGTGAGTGCCGTTGTTGAAGAGAACTCCCACAGTGTGATCAGACAATTGGTAGCCGAAGCCGTACTTGTTGGAGTAGTCCACCCATTTAGTCACCCACTGAAGACTGCAGCTGTTTGATCCCTTAGGAATGTTATCTGCTGGAGGGCGAGGACACAGGGAGAGGGAGGATTAGAATGCACCAACGCCGAGGACTTAAGACTCAACAAATGAACTAAAGTAAATGCAGACTGAACCGGGCTGGGATTTTGATCAGACATGTTAATAATAAATAGAGACTGAAGTGCAGCTTTAGTGGTGTCACGGCAGCCCTCAGCGAGGGATTATTTAATCATTAAATTAATGCAAGGTCCAGTTGTGTGGTGTTACTTCATTAAGATGGCTCACCTTTGGGCATACTCTCCAGGCATCCCCTCAACACACTGGCAACTGTCTCAGCTACGCTGCCGGTTGTGTTGTCCTCAAGGCCTTCAGAAACATCAGGGTATACACATTAGTACACTCCTGATCAACAACCTGTGCAAACCCAGGAATATGATCTGGAAGCTGTCATCAGGTGTGATTTAAGGTGAACTCACATTCGCTGCTGCTGCTGCAGCTCCCCAGACTCCCTCTGACGATCAGACGGATGGTATCTCGCGACGACGGGGGCTGGTTCTCTGTTGCCGGGGCAACAGGGCTCTCGGCAGATGGCGGAAGTGGACTTCCATTCTTAGGTGGGAAATGATGACGACAGGAGTTAAAATCTGTGGGATTTAGAGCAGCTTTTCCTACTATGACTCAATGATCGCCCACATGTTTAGAGCGGTTGGCTTAAAAGGTTGAAAAAATACCAAGTGCTTCTAGTTTGACTGAATCTGCACTTATCAAGAAGTTTATTCTTGAAACACAATGACTCATTGATTGTCTGCAGCACATATTGCGTACTAGACCTCCTGAGTTGCAGTAAACAAATGTTGCTTACCTCAGAGACGTTTTGGTTCAGTTGCTGGGTGATGGCTGTTCTCTCAAGATCATGCTGCAGTTTGTAAATCTCCTCTTCCTCTTTGGTTAGTTTATCTGTTAAAACCAAGATGAAAAACAAGTGTTTCCCCACTTTAGCCACTTGATGTCAGATCAGAGCATTAAATGATAAGATGATGCACAGGCTTCCTGTCTCCATTATCTCAAAGTAGCAAAAGAGGGAGAGATGTGGGGGCGTCGCTTTAGAAGTGAATTCAGTGCAACATGACTGATGTTATACTCACTCAGTGTCTCGTAGTATTTGACCTTCTCTCGTCTCCCACCAAAAAGTGCAGCAGCAGCTTTCTTAAAGAAGCTCTTTGCAGGACTGGAGACGTGGAAATCTGGTGCTGAGTGACAGCAGCTTGCCGGCAAACGCTCCGGACTGAAGCCCTGCAGACAACAAAAGCCGGTCAGTGTGCAGCCGGCGGGAGGGGTTGCACAACGCCTATCTACAGAGCCAGACAGAGAGTGGAGAAGATAGCCAGAGGGGCCAGCAGCGGTGCCTGACCTGTGTGAAAAAGTCGTGTCTCAGAATGTGGTCCAGGTTGGGTCTGTCTTCTGGGGTCTTGGCTAGCAGATTGGTGATTAGCTGCTTCGCCTGCGCTGAGAGAGAGGAGGGCAGGGAGTACCGCGCCTCTCTGATGCATCGGTACGTCTCCTTCAAGTTGGTGGTTTCAAACGGGGGCCTGCCCAGCAGCATGGTGTACCTTGAGGTAAGCAGACAGCAAGCATTTAGGTGGATTTTACAAAAACATTCCAGCCAAGAGGTTAAAGGCAAGTCATGTACCTATAAAGCTATTAAATGTCAAAGATATTAAATTATCTGTAAATCAACAGTTAATAAATTCATCTAAAGTCATCTGATACAAATGTGCAACTTTTCCTGCTTACATTACACAGCCCAGAGCCCAGATGTCGGATTCACAGCCGTGGCCTTGCTTGTTGAGCACCTCAGGGGACAAGTAGTTGGGAGTTCCACAGATTGTCTTCCTTCTGTTTCCTGCCGGCTCCAACTTGGCAGCAAGACCAAAGTCCCCAACTTTCAGCTCCATCGACTCGTTCACAAAGAAGTTACCTGAAGGCAAAAAGAGACGATGAGCACTCAATATGCAACCCAGGATAAAAGGCAGAGAGAGAGAGGTTGAGGCCCCTTACCAAGTTTCAGATCCCTGTGAAGGATCTCTTGCTCGTGCAGGTACCTCAGTCCCGAGACGATCTGCCTCAGATAATAACGCACCTCCGGCTCAGTAAGCACTTTGCGAGCCTTTAGGATATGAGCTAGTGACTGCAAACAGATAAGAAATATAAACAATTTTAACTTAAATGAATTGAGCCTCACATATGTGGTCTGGCATACTTTTATCAAACAGTCCTGTTTAGGGCATGCTCTGGGAAATATGCTTTCTCCTTGAGGTTAAATTCACTGCATATGTATTCTGCTTTTGAAGCCGAGAAGCACTTTTCAGACTTACTTTGCGGCTGCAGTATTCCAGCAGGATGTAGATGTTTTCCTTGTCCTCGAAATGGTGATAAAAGTGCACAATGTGTTTGTGATGCAATATTCTGTGCAGCTCGATCTCTCTGTCAATCTAGCAGGGACAAACACAAAGTGTCACAACTGTTAGTCGAGGTATTTCTTCTCAATGTTGGATCAGCTTTGAGCACCGCTGTTACGCGCTTACCTTCTCCCGTTGGTGAGGTTTGGAGACGCGGGCATGTGGGATAATCTTGGCTGCGTAAACTTTATTGGTGGAGAGGTCGGTCATCTCGTAGCATTTTGCAAAACCTCCCTAGAAAATAGAATTAAAAATAAAAAAGATTTTGTTAGGGGGGGTTCTTTGTTTGTGGGGATAAATCCAGCAGCGACAGCAGAGACTCTGTTTGCACTACCTTTCCCAAAACTTTCCCACGGCAGTAGCACTTGCCAGTGGCCGGATCGGTGATTATCCTGGCCATCTCCGGGGGCGCGTTGCGCTCGTCGGCTCTCTTTCTGCGAGGTTCGCAGGATCTCTGTGTCGGATCACACATGCTGCTGTTATTTATGTCCTGATGGGCGCTGTATCTCCGTACTTCCATCCGAAGTTGCTCCCAGACTTACACTCCTAATGCTGCACGGAGAGTCCGCCTCGGAGCTTTTATAGTCTGGTGGACTCCCCGCCCCGTCTGCCGCCCTCTCTCTGACGTCACTGCGCGAAAAGACACTATGGGCTGCTGATCTCCATTGACTTTGCAAGTACACTGTCGTCGATGACGGAACGGACGTGAAATTGCGGAGACAACATGGATTCTTTTTATTTTATTTATTTTTGTTAAACCGTTCATATGATAAACTGAATCACTGCCATATTCCACCCACAGCATTGAATCCTGGGTGTCTTCCGTCCAGCTGTTTTGTAAATGCAAGAAAAATGTTTTTAAACCCAATGACCTGTGTATTAAAAACAAACAAACAACAACAACAGCAACAAGCAGAATACAAGCAGAATACGATAATCATCTTTCTACCATTTAGCGACGATTTGACTGCGGCACCATTTTGCAGCACTAGCACCCTCAGGTGGACATTTCAAATACTACACCATAGAGGCACAGTTATGTCTAGCTGCAGATAATCAGACGTGTTTAAAATAAAATAAGAGATAAAGCAAAGGCCATATACAATCGACATGTATTCAGTACAATCGACATGATTTGACAATGTATTTATAAGTACACATCAGGTGGATACTACTCATATTTGCATAAACTGAGTCGTTTTTTCTAATACAAATTACTTTCTAGCAGAATACCCCAGCTATGTATAATTGAAGGCACTTTTTTTTTTAAACTGCAGCATAATCATTTCAGACTTCAAGGCTCAGGTGACCCAGATAAATAGACCAAAACAAACAGAATCTCAGCAGAACACATCAGCTACAACACAGAATTACTGAACACCACAAGAGAAGCAAGATCAAATATATTATTGGTGAAAGTATTTTATAGTGTTTTAGTGATGTTTAATACCGACACCTGTATTCTGGGTAGAAGGTTCTTTTCAAAATAGGAAAGATCACACCACAGCTTCTGGAACCTTTCCCAGGAGTGAGCGAACACTGCCAATGTCATAAGCAAAAGTCTGATCAAGACCAGAACCGGCAGAGGAGTGTACTGGCCAGTCAGGGATGGGAAAGCGACAGGAAATGACACGTGCATCATCAGGGAGCTCCTTTAACAGCTTCTCACTCAGAACCACCATCTGTAAACCAATCAAAAAAAGGTTGAATTATTTAAAAATTCACGCACCTAATGTGTGTCAGAAGATGGAGCACAAAGTCATACAAACCACTCCTGGTGCCAGGAAAGCAGTCACATTGTTGAAAGCAGATAAATCAGTCTGAGAAGAAAAGCGGTCACGTAAACAACTCTGATCCAAATAATATTTTTGCAACACTGTCATCTTTATGTGTATAAAAGAGCATTATTGAAATGTATTACTACCTTCCAGAAGTCTTTGTTCACAAAGGTCGCCTGGCTGGTGGAGAGGCCTTTCCAGTGGGCCTTGCTTCTGGCGTAAGCCACCAAAATAGAGTTCTCAAAGCCCGTGCACTGAAACCCACTAGCGGAGGCTGCAAAGACCTGCAAATATCCCATGTGACAATACAACTGCTCAAAGATCAGTATTTCAGTTCAAAGAATAGATTCTGCAACTTAAGATTTGCCGTGTGTGTGTGTGTATTCTGGGGGGAGCAAATAACAGCCCACTCACCACTCTTCCATCTCCTGACCCCAGATCCACTAACTGACCTGCTCGTCCCTCCAGCAGCTTCATTATATTCAGTGTTTGAGATTTACTGGAGGGTAAATAAGGAACCTGAGCCGCAGTGCAAACACACAGGCTGGGTTAATACAAAAGAACACACTATCAAGATGAAAACATCAGTTTGTTTATGTCTGTCCCTGATCTACCCTGATGACCAAAGAAAATGTTGGCATCTATATTCAGACATCGACTTCATGCCTCTTATATTGGAACAGTAAATCGTGCTATTTGTAGATTTCTCCTGTCACAGACAATGAAAAATTTGAGTGATATTTCATTCTTTTACGAAAACAGATGTGGAGAAAACATGCTGCAGTGTAACTTCCCCAGAAAACATTATTACACTTACCCTTCTGTTCTGTTCCCACATCTGTTGCTAGGACAGAGCACTATGCTCCGAAATAAGCAAACCGCTGTTAATGTGCAAGTTTTTGTTTTTTATATACGTACTTCACACTCACTTCTTTTTTTTTCTTTTTTTTAACAAATTGAGAACAAAAAAAATAGGACATCTCAAGTACCTTGAGTTTAAAAGGGATGGTGCGAAAACCAGGCAGGGCAAAGAGGCTCCAAACTCCGTACACGCCTGTGAACAGAGCACCCACGCACGCTGAGATGACAGGGTGGGGTCTGTGGGGCGACAGGACCCCACCGTCGTCCTGCAGAATCACATCAATTGAGTCTTCCATCGCAACCTGCATCACATTTAAAGTCAGTCTGGTTATCATGGGGCAGTGAGGGCTGATGAATGTAGAAAACTGTGCAGCCTTTTGCAAATTTGACAGGAAACATTAATAAATTTCATGTCATTGCCATTTGCGCTTAATGTGATCAACGGGTGACATGGACAGTCAGCCGATGATGGTCTAAGTGTCTTATGATGTTTGACAGACTGTTTCAAATGAGATTTGGCTAGATAATGAACATATCAACCTCTGCTGAAGTCACACTTGGCACCAGTTGATTTTCCTTGGAGAAACTGGGCCATTACTCAGTCAGTAACAACCTCGGTCCCTTTCAAATATTATGGAAGCTTTATAGTGCAGCTGTTATCAGATTTCTGCCAGAACTGCCTGGTCAATAATATACCACATGGCGTCCTTTGAGGGGGTCAAAACCTATGACATATTTCCAGCAGCAGATGGTGCCATAACGGCATTTATGCGCACAGAAACATCTAGAATAGTTTCGTTTAACGCACAATTTTAGACACGGAAATAGAAGAAACGCATGCTCGAATTAAACTTTTGCAGGCGTTTTTGAACAGTCAAAGGAGGCCCCCATCATTAAATTAGTCTACAAACAATATTAAAACATCAGGCGTTTTAAGACGTAATCGAAATCTGTGCAAAACACCTACGAGACAACGAACCACTCGACGCTTATGTGTATAAATACTTTATGTGCATAATAGAGACATAATCTACACAGTTCAGTATGTTTTTGGTGAATCGACACAGAACTGGGACAGACATGTTTGTACAGCCTACCTGACCCGCCCCCCTTCTGCGCAGTCTGCAGCTCGCAGATCTTCCAGTCAATGGGCAGTGATATCACACCACATCCCGCCCTATAACTTCACACACACCCTATCAGGCGTCTGTCACTGGGTCCAAATGAAGCCGTTGACAAAGAGGGACAGAGGACCTGACGTTGTTGGGGTCTGCGCCCATTAAATGTTTGGTGTGTCTGGTGCAGGGGGCTCTTTACGCGCCCACATCGTCGGCTTCAGGCGTAATAAAAATGCCATTTAGAGGAAAAAAAGCTTATTTAACATCAACTAAGGGAGTCAGTGGGAACCCATTTTAAATTAGCCAAACCCAGATGCGCCCGTTTAAAGGCCCCTAATGATATTATTCATCGCCACTCCAGCCTCTTTTATTTGTTCAGCCGCTGCCGGCTGCGTGGGTGGGGGACGGCAGGAAAACCGGCGGAGAGTGACGCAAATAGAGTGGTCATTATATTTGCTGCTTGAA
>BJFM01000633.1:13560-26309 GCA_016586285.1 Arothron firmamentum | reverse complement strand
TGTGTGTGTGTGTGTGTGTGTGTGTGTGTGTGTGTGTGTGTGTGTGTGTGTGTGTAATTGCAGCACATTGATGAATGTGCTGCAAGGCTAAAGTTCCATGTAGGAGACTTTGCTGTTTTGAAAGCATAAATGGTACAGTTCCATCCATCCATCCATCCATCCATCCATCCATCCGTCCATCCATCCATCATCCATCCATCATCCATCCATCCATCCATCCATCTTCCTTCCAGTTCTTGCTGATTATCAGGAGTGGCCCACTTGCAGGAAGGCTAAACGGTAATTAGCAGGATGAAGTGGGCAGAAGGATCTTTTTAGGGAAGAGGATTTCCCGTTAGGCTTCATGCAAGCGGAGTGAGGCTGGAGACAGAGGTGTGCCACAGGTGAATGGTCAGCTCTGTTCAGAAGTACACAAGTAAACTACATCCCTCAAAGATTTCAGCATTTTTTCTTAGCCATGACTTCACTAGTTTTGGTTCCCTCTTTTTTTAAAACACACACACACACACACACACACACACACACACACACACACACACACACACACACACACACACACACCAGAGAGACATTATCTTTCAGGGTGGATATCATCAGGTGATAGAGTCCACCCTCTGCTTAGGTGGATGATCACATCAGCCTGAGGGCCTGAAGAACACTCACATACTCGGGTTTAAGCCTCTAAAGAGCAATTATTCCATTCATATGGACTTAATTGTGCCCCATGAATATGAAATGTTTGCCGGGCCCTCCTTTAACACTGCGAGGCTGCATGGATGCTCTTGAAGGAGGACAAAGGCCCCGAAGGCACGAGCCATTTCCATATGTGTTAGGGGAATTGAGGAGGACTTGAAACACCCCCATGTTTACTGTAAACTGCGGGTCTCTTCTGGTAGGACATGTGCTTTAGCTTCTTCCTCACCTCAGCAGAACCAACATTAGCACCTGAGCAGGTAATTTTTAGATTAAAATATACAAATGTGTGGTTCTGAAAGGCATTTGTCAACAGGTTAACATGTAAAAATGGAAAACACTCCCTAGAAGTACAATCAAAGGTCAAAATAATTTATAATCTTAACTTTTCTACATATTTGGGGAGTTAGACGAGGATCTAAATGCAGTTTCATGCCCATCTTAGTAAGAAATGCTGGTCTTACTACAAGATCACACATAAATGAAGAAATACTGTAACTTTATCTTCATAATCCAGGTTTAATCAATAATTTACTTACACTTACCAAAATTAACTCTATTAACTCTTTCTTATTTGAACTGAGCTCCATGATGCAGTGATCAGTCAAACGCTTCACCCAGCAGGAGAGAAGCTGCGAGTTCTCAGTGTTAGAGATTCCCCACAGGGAAGAGAGCTGTCGTGAACATATTTGTTAATGTCCTCGTGATTTATTAGGAAAGGGACATTCAGCCAGCCTTTGTCATGGAGGAGCTGGTGTATAAGTCAGCTCATTGAGGGACCCGGTCTGGCAGCCAGGCTTTTGGATGTGCTGCCTCATGGGTCCTCAGAGGAGGGGGGTGAGTGGTTTGCATAAGCATGGAGCCCAATCTGCTGGGATTGCCCTGCACAGTCAGGGGCCTTCTCCCGGCTGATACTGGGGGTCTTTATTTTGGGGCCCTTGCACTTTTTAACACAATTACTACAGCACCCTTCAGCCCTGATCTGCTCCCCTTTTTTTTCATATGTATAAGTCGCTCTCTGGGTTGCAAAATTTCCACTGGCATTCCCGGCTGAATGGGTAAACTCATTTGGAGAACGCTCCTGACGACAGAGCGGGGAGCCCATCTGCAATGCAAGAATGTTGACCTTAGAAAGCAACACAAAGGAGGCTGGCTAATTTAAAAGGATGCTTTTTCTGTTAAACAAAATGTGTTAAAACAGTACCGCAGAGGGTTATAGTTCAGGCACAGAGTCCTCTTATATCTTTGAGTGCTGCTGTAAAGCCATTAGCTGATGAAGAAATGTTGTCGGAGTGGATTTCATGTTTACTTCACCTCTTCTTTGGTCAAAAAGCGCTAAAAATGTAATATTAATGCCAGTTCGATGTGAGACAGGTATCCAGGAATCCCTCTGAGCCCTGCTGACTTCCAGTTACACATGCACACACCTCAGTGTCTGCTGTTATTCCATTTTCCCGTATGTTGGTTGGAGGATATGATAGCCAAACAGGAAAACACAGTGGGGGAAGGGGGTGGGGGGGGTGGGGGGTGGGTTGCAGTGTATTTATGCACATGCACGTCTGTGTACAAGCAACAGCTCTGTGGACTCACACATACACCAAGCTGAGAAACAGACAGCGTTTCATCGGTGATTCCTGTAACGTCAATAAAGTTGGAATGGTTAACAGGAAGAGTGTGGGATGGAGACGGGATGGGGGAGAACGGCCCAAGGCCATGGGAAGTGTCGGTGCAGGCGGCAGATGATGTCGATGTCATCACTCAAGAGTTGACAGGAGGAGATCTGATGGATAAAAACCCAGGCATCATGAAGTGTACAGATGAAAAATAACCCAATGCTATGCTTAAAAGAAGCTGCAATCCTGACATAGGTTTGTATAATACCACTAATAGTAGTTTTTATACAGCTCCAAATATTCTATTTATTTTTCAATAATAGATGTGCTTTTTGAGCTGTTTGTCAGTCAAAATATAAACTGGAAGAACCAACGAGCAGTCAATCTGTGATGGAAATTCAATAGACTTACTTATTTATCTGTCATATTTTTGATTTGATAAGGTGAAAATATATAGTATTTTAAGACATTTAATGTAATTATTCAGTAAAAGGGCTGCTTTGATCATTTATTACTGCACGCTCTCAGAATCACTAAATTAGTCAGAAACGTGATGTTTTAGTATTAACTCATTATAGAGTTAATGAGTTAACTCTTTTATTTCAAGACACTTGCTCGTATGCTTTACTCCAACAATGTTAGTGTTCTAGCACCATCTATTGGTTATTTTGAGAAATCGATGTCGTCTGAAGCCTTCGGGACACTGCCGTAGTTTACACACTAGAAGACGCTGTTGTATTTTATCTTTGTGCACGCTGTGCTCAGGTTCGAAATCAAACCTGAAATTACAGTGTAAGTCCGTTGTTCGTGCTATTTTTCAGACATGGGAAATTTGGATTTTTGATCACGTCTAATTTCTGATCCAGGTTTTCTGGCTGCTGTAATAAAATGTATTTTATTTTTCCTTATGTAAGAATGAACTACAGCACTACGTGTTGGCAGCTGCTGAGGGAATAATTTAGAATCAGCACCTCCAGCCCTCTTAAAAGTGCAGGCATGTTAGTTTTCATTCTAATAATCACTTATTCTCATGGGAAGTTTTCTATTTGTTTTCCTGTGCCAAAAAACAGACTCTTTGTGTTCATCTGCTGCTGCAGGGCAATCAAGCCAAATTCTTCTCAAGTATACTGTACTCCATTGAAACAGTTTCTGAGAAGGAATGGACATGCTGACCTTTGGAAAAGGCCCCTCCGTTAATCTCAAAAGTCTCCAGTCCTGCTGTCTGTTTTCTGAAGAAGGTCATGGTCTGCCTCAGTCTCACTTTTCTAATTCACTTGGAGGTGGAGCTGCTGGTGCTGCAGAGGTGACGTGATAGCCATCATGAAAATCCGTCTTAAAAGATGCCACAGCATCCTCTGATTTAATGTGATACTTCCTATCGATCCCTCTTGAGAGACCATAGAGGCATTGTCTTTCAGGCACATGAGGAGATAAAGAATTAGCCTGTACAAGGTTTTAATGGAAAGAGACATGACAAAATATTAGAACTTAACCGTGATAACAATCAGGCATTGTTAATAGTAAAGTACCATAAAGTCACTAGAAGAGGAGGAAAACCAGGACTGATCACCCTGTCTACCTTTTGCAGGAAAGGCATTAATGACCTTCTGGCAAAGTCATCCATTCTGTTGACAGGCAGGGACATCAGCAGTCTCCACAAAAGGTATGTTTAACAGTAATATTGTTTCGTTTATTTCTTTAAAGAAAACAAGAACAACAACAACAACAACAATATTTGGAACAGTTTAGTACATTCTCCACTGATTATTGTTTTATATAATTTTAGACCTTCATTGCCAAGTAACTGCAAACTGGACCCGTTGTCCATACGAGCCGGCGACCGGTCAATCACTGCTGGGTCAGCAAGTGTTCCAGCTGTCCGGGTGACGTGGTGTGCCAAACAAGCAACATATGGAGCCGAAAGGCATGTCGGTATATGGAGTGCTTTGCTTAGGGTTTTCTGTTTAACTGAATATTATTGTTCATCGGACAGACTCTCCGGCAAAAAAAAGGCATAGCGTTTCCATTAAAGGCACAGTTACTAATACTTGTTTCATTTTACGATTGTAAAGTGAGTGGGGCGCAATTTAGACGTCAGCAACAAACTACAAGTCTAAATATGGCGGATGAGGAAAAACAATCCACCTCTTAAACTTGATGCGTTTAGGTTCTTCTCCCAGCTATTTTATACGTATCCCTTGGCTGTTTTAGCATTGAATTTGTCACAAATGCTCACAAAACACACAGTAAGAAGACACAACATCCAGGTGCGTTTAATTAATGTTTTACAATTTGTGACCCAGTTAGCAAAGCGCTATTTGAGCTAATGTCGAAATACGGACTTCATCGACCAGCAAGTAATAATGGTTTACAGGCAATTATTATATTGTAGAATCATTTGTTTGGTCGTTGAATTGAAATATTTGGACCAAATGCAATTGAATAATGTCGTTTTAAAATACTTTTTCAGTGCTTGAAACTTCAAGTGCAATAATTTCCGACAGCCTGTAAAGGCAGCACTTTCTGCAGCGTTCCGCGTCAAGCGGATTTCATTCAGTGAACAGCGGCTCCGTACGGAACAACAGGCTACCTCCCCCTGTCCTGTGTGAGTATCACAGCCTTCTACGCACCGACTCTCTATTTTTTAATGTCTCATAATATTTGACAGCTGCCCTGCTGCGGCTGAAACAGACTAACGCCCGCGGTCATAAGTGTCTAGTTCAAATTGAGGTGTTATTTCTTTCTAAAGTCAGGGGTGACGCGTTTGTGGACAGCGTGGTCTTTTGTTCTCCAGGTTTTATTCCTCGTTTTGTAAAAGGGGAGCTGGCTGTCATTTACTCTTCACCTTCAGCGACATTTTGATAAATCGACACGATTTTTGACTCGTAATGTTGTTCAATACGTTTTTATTTCTATGAGTTTAAATTCGTTTAATTACAATTCAGTGTGTCCATAACCTGCTATTGCTAGAGGTGATAATAGCTATATAAAGGAAGTAATATTTTCTTTTAAAAGTTGCTAATGGTTGTTCATTTTTTGTTATAGGATGCTGCACAGCTATGGGACAAAGGAATCAACTAACCTTGAATGAAGTTGCTATCTAACAAAGAGCCATAAAATCAGTGTCAACAAAGGATCCTAAATAAGGGGACATATTTTATTATTTTTAATTTTTCTTAAGCTTTTCAGCTACACTACGTTTAAAAGCTGCCTTGACAGCATTTGAAGTGTTAAGTTAGGGTAAAGGGAGGGGATGCTCTGCTGTGTACAGGTATGATCCCCCATCAGTAGTTGCTCGTGAGATCAGTTTGACATCATGTGGATTAAAACATGCACGTGAAGGGTTTGTTCTGCCCCAGTCCTGCTCGCAGGGCAGAGTCTTCTGTCCAGCAACCAGGCCTGCAGCAACTATACTGTCTTCATGTGGCTCTAGTTACTCAGTGAACTGATTAGAAGCTTCACCCCCAGCTCCGCCATGACTTCATCGGACAACGATGAAACAGGGAGCGACTTCTCCGAATCTCAGGAGATCCATGAACTCCAGGACCACTACATGGACCCGGAAAACAGCTTCAAATCCAAAAGCCTACCCGTTCTGAATGGCCCTTTTCAGTCGGATCCAAAGGTGGTGGAGTCTACGCTGGTTGACACCACGCACACCTGTGTGGCCGTGCAGGCGGGAAGCGGACTGCAGCCCGCCTCACAGGACCTGAGTCAGGCAGAGTCTCCATCTTCCAGGACAGACTTTTCCCCTTCCATCTCCAGCATGGTGGGGCTCAGCAGCTCTTTACCAGTCGACAGGCACAGGGATGCTGGGTCTGGGGATAAAAAAAATGGCTTCTCTCTGACTCGCATTATTCACATCCCAGCTAGGAAGTACGTACGAGTCATCCTTCAAGACTCGCGCTGCTTCTTGTTCTGCATGTGTTACCTGACTTTCATTCAATCCCTGATGGTTTCGGGCTACCTAAGCAGCGTCATTACCACCATTGAGAAGCGCTACAGCCTCCGCAGCTCTGAGTCTGGCCTGCTGGTCAGTTGCTTTGATATTGGCAGCTTGCTGGTGGTGGTCTTCATCTCATACTTTGGTGGCAGAGGTCAGAGGCCGCGCTGGCTGGCTGTGGGCGGTGTGGTCATCGCCGTAGGAGCAGCTTTATTTTCCCTGCCTCACTTTATTTCACCCCCTTACCAGATCCAGGAGATGAACTCATCAGCAGGTCACGAAGGCCTCTGTCAAAGCCTCAATGGCAGTGGGCGCGAGCTGCTGGATGTGGCGTCCTGCCCTCGCGACCAGGAGGGCAACGAGCACAGTCTGTACGTGACACTCTTCATCTGCGCCCAGATACTGATAGGCATGGGGTCCACGCCAATCTACACACTGGGGCCCACTTACCTGGACGACAATGTGAAGAAAGAAAATGCATCCCTCTACCTGGGTAAGACACTACTTTGGAGTGAGATAGTGTTTTCCTGTTTATGATTGACATTTAGAAAAAACAATTTTCATATTTCTGTGTGTGATATCTGCTGTCCCCTGCAGCAGTGACATCTTTATTTTTGGAACATTTAAATCACAGTTTCCCACCTGTTCAGGCTTGCAGATGTTTATCAGGAAGGTTGTGTACATGCACACAGCGAGCTCAACCCTGCATCGCCCTCTCTGCCTTCTGGACTGATGTTTTGATTGAATCTCTGTGTCCTGCACCATGCTGAGGAGAATACAGAGACGGTAAAATTTAACCCCCGGCCTGAAACATTTGGGAGGAATGGAGGACAAGAAGCAGAACTGGGGTGCTTATGAATAGTGCCTGCGTGCGTGTGTGTGTGTGTGTGTGAAGCGCTGCTGCTTCCTAGGGCGTGTGTGTTTGTGCACCGAAGGCTGGCAGCCGTAAACCAACAAGTAATCATTCTTAGCTGGATAGAAGAGAGTGTTTGTGAGTGAGGTCATTTACATTTCTCTGAAGGCCCTGGATCCTCTAATTGGTTTGTATATTAGATCTCAGAGAGTTCTACATGAATATTGGTGTAATTCCATCTGTCTTTTGATGGGTTCTTTGGATGTGGGACGCCCGCCGCCTCTCAGGTCGCGTCCCAACGGTGTGTGTTGGACCTCATCTGATGATTGTCGTCACTATCAATTAATCCTGTTCGCAGAGTTTATACAGTAGTTGTGCAGTTTTTGTCAAATATTTGATCTTTCCTTTTTTGGTCTTCATTTATTCTCATTAATATCTTGTCGTACTTCCATTAGTTGCCCTGAAATCAGCCCATCTCACGTTACAGCAGCTATTTTGCTGTTGCTGCCTGCTTTACTGTCCCTGGTACCCAGTATTGATCACATTGCTGCCTCAAAGGTAGCCAGTGCTGCACATCCATTAGGAGAAAACAGCTTGAAACTGGGGCCTGCTCTGCCAGCACCCCAGCAGGGTTCAAGTGCACAGCAGTTTATAAGGCTCTATGCAGCGGAGACAAACCTCCTTACATATCCATAAAATCACTGTTGCCGCTTCACTGCTCTGACTGTTTTGAGATGGCTGGCAGACGGATTATCTGTTCCAACAAAGCCTTGTTTATGAAAACAAGAGAGGACATGTTCTGTCACATCAGATGGAGCAGAGTGGTCGGGGGAAAGCTCTTTTTTGTATGACAGACAGTCAGAAATAAAACCTTAACTTGAGTGCTTATCATGGTATTTTTCCATGATTATATTCTCTGATGTGCGTGTTATTCAAAGTCTGAATCATCCACAGGTGCCAGCTTGGATAGATTTCAACCTCAGGGCTAAAATAATATATTAATGTTACATATAAGAGTTGAATCTTTTCCTTGTGGAGTAGTATTCCCCCCGTGTCTCCAGGAGACTTTTTCCCACAGTCACCTGGAGGTGTTTCACTTTCCTATATCAACCCGCTAATGTAAACCCTTTCTCGATTTACAGCGGCTCAGAGGGGGGTAGCTGCTCGCTGCGCTCCACACCGAGGGGCGCTTGTGTTGCCCTTGGAAGGACGGGGAGTGTGTCCCCGTCTCTGTGTCACCGTGTTATCTTTGTGTATGCATGCATACACAGTTGAGCCTTTCACTGACCTGTCACCCCATTTCCCAGCTCTGGCCCCACATCGCTATGGCAATGGAGCAGGCGTGGCAGCTAGTAAAGAGGCTGGTGAAACTAATACAAATGTTATATTTATATGTAGGATTATTGTTTATGTGGCTCACTGTGTGCACACATCCTCCATTTCTCTTTTTATTTGCACCTTTTCAGCCTCGCTGTGGGGAATGTTTTTCCTTTGCCCTTCATCTTGTTGAAAGGGGGTTATTGGTGCAGTTGTGCTCTCAATCTATCATCATTTCAATCTGCTGTGGCAACATAACGACCCACAGATCTAAATGATCAATACTGTGATTCTCCTCATTTAATTGTTGATCCATCCAGAGCGTTGGGCACCGGCTGTGACCTGCACTTATGAGAAGGGGCCATTTTTTCCCCCTCTCTCTTTGATGGCCTGGTGGCGGTCGTGATTTACAAGCTAATGATGCTGAGAAGCTGTTATCGATGCCGCATGAATGGAGAGGTCAGGTCTGATTAGACTGTCGTCCTCCAGAGGAGCCCATGCAAGAAACTGCAGTTTACCGCCTCCTTTTTGGATATTTCGGCTGTAAAGACTTCTCACATACAAGCATACATGTAGCCACTCATTTCTCTGCATGCTAATGTTAATTGATTCATTTCTGGCAACATTTGCCTCTGCATTAATGAGTTTGCAGGTTAGTTGAAACCGGGGTCATCTGACAGCAAGGACGAGCGTGACCTCAGAGGTCTGTTTGTTTATCAAAGTTTTTGATGATTAAAAAGGCACATAAAGCCTTTTGAACATTTTGCCAAAGCTCTTAACTAAATAACAAGTTCTAATTCATTCTTCAACTGTCCTGCTTTTTGCAGGATCCAGCAGTTTGACTAGTTTCGGTGTATTTTCTCTCTGTTTGCCTTGTAGCAGTCAGAATAATTGCAGATGGAGGTTACTGCACAAGTCTCCTCGAAGTCCTGGGTCCTCTCCAACCAGACAGATCCCTTTCCACCCGTTCCACAGGGTAACACCTTTGGCCCCATTAGAGCCTGGCATATATTCAAAAAAGCTTGTTTCATCACTGTCCCTGGGCTTGTTTTAGCCTGGTTTAAAAGCCCTCTCTGGAACACACACAGGCCCACGTGGTTGCTCAGCAGCGAGGAAGCGTTATAGCTGCAGACGCAGGAAGCTGAACACCGCTGCAGCGCTTTGAACCAGTGACCCCCCGCCACTGGCTGTTGTCTGAGCTCTTGTTTACTATTGTTTTTCGTCTCTAACAACCCACAGTCCTCTGAAGCAGACTTTAATCAGCCCAGTGGAAGCGTAGGAGTGATGGAGAGAAAGTCCAACCGAGTGTGGGAGTCCCCTTTGTTTCCACAGACTGGGGTCTCCTTCAAAGCAATCGTACTACAGACATCACTCGGGCTGGTTGGACAGTGACCTCCAACCGTTTTTCCCTGTTCTGCCCAGTCTGCTTTGACAGTGTGGGAAGTTCCTCGGGAAATGCCAGCGCATGTTCTTTGTGTTATCGTGGAAGCTTTGTTTTCTATTATGCGAGCAAGAATCACATTATTTCTTTGTTCTCGTGGGTTCTTAGGTCAATGTTGTTCCAGGTCCTTCCAGGCTTTATTTAGTCCATGGTAACCTTGAATAATCCCCCTAAAAACTCTTTGATGTGAAGTTTAATTGCTGCCCAGAAACGCAGTAAGAAACTGTTGCTGTCTAGGGCATTTACACATAAACAATTAGTTAATTTATTAGAAAATATATGACCAACCATATAAAGAGAGTTTTATTTCAGGAAACAAAAAATACCACTTTGCCCTGTTGTTGTTTTTTTTGTCTGTTTTTACTTCTCTCAAAAATCCTCAGCCTCGGTGTGTTTTTCCTTTAATTAAGCTAATCAGTGCTCTGTGAACAAACAGGCCCTTCCTCTGCCTGTCTTGTCAAGCCAGGAAATGAGTTGTTGTCTGCAATTACCAGATGTGTATCTGTTGCCAGGGGTACATTGTGTCCTATGACGGCCATCAACGCACTCGGCGCCACTGCCGCTAAGCAACCGAGATGGCCGCAACTCTACGTCAGCATGAGAGAGCTGGCCCGTACATCCTCTTTGAGTCCAGCCACATTCCCTTCTCTCCATTTTCTGTATCTTATCTGGCTAGCCCACCCTCCTCCGAGTGGATCCAGCCTTCGGGGTGTTGGCAGGCAGCCTTGTTTTTTTCATTCAAGGGTAATGTCCTGAGAGATTTGGACCGGCTATTGTTCTCCTTGACCTCTGATGAGGGTGGTATGGCTGCTGGGAGGGGAAATTGTTCATCTGAGATAGTTTCAAGAATGTGTGGAGGACAAACACGCCTATGTTCACCAATGCTGGAATTGGTCCAAAACATTGTTGGGAAAAAAACTGATGCCATGTGTTAAATATGTTTTAATAATCAAGATATTGTTTTTTCTACTGAGGTTTTTGTCTTCCCAAAGCTGGCAGCTGTGCCCCTCCGACCTTCAGCTGTTATCCAAGTGCGCCGGCTGCACAGAGCAGACTCATGTGTTGAGTGTCCCAGAGGGACGGAAGCCCACTCTTCGTGTGATGGATGGCACTAAACGCTTTCTGCCTTCACCCTGGGTGACTGCTGCTCCATGCAGATGTGCCGGAGCATTAAGGAAGTGTAATCGCCGGGCACGCACATTGGCGTAAATTTCACTGTTACCATCCATCTGTTTGTTTGGGCGCTGCCAAGCTGGTTAGGCTGTTAAATGTAACATTATGCTGGTTGGGCATTATATAAGACAGACTAACAGGCTAATATGGAACAGTGACACAGTTCACAGCACTTTATAATTAGTGTCTTCTTGATGATAGCTGAATTAGCCAAGTCTTTTTAGAAGCCAAACGTTTCTGTGATAGTCACAAACATGGACTTGAGATGTAATTGTGCAGCTCTTTTGCTCTTGTGGCTTCCTTTAACATTTTTGTTCTAAATGTTAGACTGTAGGGATGAAGAGGGAGCAGCTGTTGAGTGCTGGCAGGGTTGTTTTTTTTGGCTTTTTTTTTACCCGTGTGTGCGTGTGTGTGCGTGCGTGCGTGCCTGTGTGCACCTGCAGGTGGGGGTGGGCTGCTGGTAGCAAGCGCAGGGGTCTTGTGTTGCAGATCACACACTTGGCTTTGCTGCAGGCACGCTGCTGGTATTTGAGCATATGTGCCTCTCCGGTGAGACTGCAGGAAAGTATGACCCACTAATGTCAAGGCTTCATAAACATTCTCTCACAAGTGTGTGGGAGGCACCTCTGCTGCAGAACAGCATCTCCTTCAGAAGGTCTGTGCTCACCTACAACATTAGTGAATGAAGCACTCGTATTGTCTCTCGTCTGCTGTGTTTACTGTGACAATAATTTTATTTCCATGAATATTAAAGTTTTACAAATTAAGTTAATTCCTGAGCTCAAAAAAGTTGGTGATTATGTTTTGAACTCAAGTTCTTGAATGAGAACTTTTGATTCGGGTGGTTGTTTCCTCTGGTAGGAAGTAAAAGCAGAGCGGGCAGGCTCTCATACACTGGCCAAAATTCTTTGGTGCCAGTGAAGTAGAAGGAGGGGTACTACTTTCCGCAGCATTGAGCAGATTTTCTGTGCCATGTCTGTCGCCCAGAGGGTCTTAAAAAAGCGGCAGGTGCAGGCCGGATCCCTCTCCAAGTTCAAATTTTCACACTGAGAAACCCAAGATCACGCCCAATTGTTGGAGCCTATTTGTGATGCGTGGGAATTCATGTAATTCATCAGTTATCAAACTGATAAAAAAAAAAAAAAAACTCTTGTTTTTGTTGTCAGTTTTTCCACATGATGCACTTTGACTGGACCTTTTTTCTTACTACGACTAAACTAAAACTGACAACTGTAGCTGACATGATGTACAGAGAGACAAAGAGCGATGAGAAACTTTGATGTTGCATATGCTGATTCTCCTCACTAGCATCACAAATCCACAGATCCGTGGGTTTTACAAAATAAGTGCGCTTGGAATTATTTGCAGTGAGATTTATTGAGCTTTTCCAACAGCAGATTTGCAGTTAGAGCATTGCATTAACCGTGGTTTAGTTAACAACCCCATCTGTCGGAGCGAAGCGGTAAAAAGCTGCACAAAACACATTCTAACACCAAGTTAATCCATCACTAACCGTCAGAATACCAAATTTTGCATTACGAGACGACAAATGTCTCATCCTAGACTCTGACTTTGACGGACTGGGAGGTCTGGTCACATGATTCAGTGCATTACGGGCAAACGATCTGCTGAGGTTTGCCTTGACATACATCAGTGGTTGGGTTCTCCTTCTGTCAACATGTTCCCTGTGCAGCTTTTGGTGCTTTGCCTTTCAGA
>BJFM01000632.1:130432-141496 GCA_016586285.1 Arothron firmamentum | reverse complement strand
GGGGGTGTAGCAAAGTGAGCTGTGGTACCTGAGGAGGACCACTTTAGTTAAGGAACAGGACAGTAGACGGACGTCTGATGGTCTTACCAGTCAAACTAATGGTGGATAACCGTCTTATCTGGGGGCTCACTCTTCTCTGAAGTTTCCAGGTGGCTTTTAAAAGACATGGAAAAGCTCACACGTGCACATGTTTGGAAACTTAAAGCAAAAGAGGAAGAAGTGAATTTCCCATTGCTGGGGTCACCTTTGCTTTCGGAGATCTTTGTGGGGGTCGTTGTGATGGATGGGCGTCGATGGAGACAGACAGGGGCCCTGGGGAAAACAATTTGGGGAAATTTGTGCTTCAGTTTGGTGCAGCATGCAGTATTCCAGCGGTTTATCAACTGTCGTCTGCGGCAATTTCCTCCTGTTTTATTTCATTTCTCCTTCTCCTTTCTTTTAGCATCGCGTCTGTTTTGCTGTTTGTGATGTCTGTTGCTGTCAGCTGTAAAGCTGTAAAAGTCAAGCGCACATTAGGCCACTAAAACACACAGAGACACTCCAGTCTTTGTCTCTGTCTGGCCACAATGATGGTCAAGGTTTCAGTCTTTGTCTGCCTGGGGGTGGGTAATCTCTGGGAAGTTGTGCACTCATTTTCCCCTCTGCCACCACAATCAGAGACAAAGATACAGATGGACCCGTTTCTGCAGGGACGCCAAAGAAGGCAGCATCATGGGTCAGTGGTAAAAGGCCAGCTCTTTCATTGGTCAGCCCTCACTTCCTACTTCCTGCACCATCTGGCGAAGTGGTTGGTTTAGAAGAAAAGGATCGGGTCGATCAGGGTTGCTGCAGGTTAATCCTCTGAGGCCTGTCACTCCAATGAATCGTAGAGCCGCAGCTAACGATCAAACCAGCCGAGTCGCAGACGTTTGCGCGTTACTACATTTCAAAGCTTCTAATTGTTAACTGAAATATGGAAAATTCAAATATTTGTGGAAAAAAATAACGCTTTAAAACAAGAAAGACCCAATTCAGATCAGAGGAACAGATATACACATCATAAATGTAAATTTATTCCACATATACTGGTAATTGTTACGGTTTGTTATCCTGCAGTTGTTGATCTAAAACTGATGGGATCAGTGGGGTCAAAGGTCACTGATGAAGCAAGACATACCTGCAAATAAATTCAGAGAGAGACACAAATTGACTCAAGAAAGGGTGATAGCACTGACTTACAGATGATGATGATACTGAAAAAGTTTTTCTTCCTAAAATATGTCCGATTTCTGACCTATACAGTCTATATTTTGAGGAAAAGACAGTGCTAATCATGACTGTAATCACAGTATAATACGTTTCCTATTGTTGTTTCTCTCTTCATCATACATTCCATCGTGCTCCTCTCCTTTCCTGTCTCCCCCCACCACCATGGTTCCTACCTTCCCTTTTACACGCCGCTGCCTCCTTCCTCTGCCCGTCTCTCCTGTTTATGAAGGTAAATTTATAGGTCTACCAGGAGCTGTTAGCTGGAGGTGGCCTCCGCTGCTCAAACCACAACAAGGCTTCACCCTCCGCACAGAACAGAAGCAGCAAAGTGGGCATACTGCGCTGTTTCCATCTCCACACATCCACACACGCTGATATACTCACACCTCCCATTATCAACTAATGAGCATCCTTGTTTTCTTCATGCTCTCCCCTTTGAATACGGCCTTACTCCATCATTTTCTTCATGACTGCTTGGGTGTTTTTTTTTGTTTTTTTTTCTGACTTTATATTGCTCCATCTAGCATTTGTTTTTTATTGGTCTACAAGGAGCAGTTATTCAGTGGTGGGCTCCACTTTCTAACCAGCACATGTGTTGAACTATTTTTCACACACTGCTGTTACAAGTCAGCCCAGTCAGTACGCAGTTATATCATTTAGGTTTTCTGTCCTCCCTGCTGTCCATTTGTCCTCTTCTAAGCCAGATTGAAACACTCGCTATGTATACACGACACTTTATATTTCCGACTAAGTGTGTCGGTCTGATGAAACTGGACTTTAAAGGTGTGCATGCACATCGCAGTCGGGATGGAATTGCGTTAAATCAATCACATGCTCTGACAGGAGAAGCTGCAGAAAATGACAAAACTAACTTTTTGTGTTTTGTTTATGTCTCTTTCTATGCTTCCTTTTTGCTGACTGACTCTACTGACTTCATCTCAACCAGGTAAGAACACACACACACACACACACACACACACACACACACACACACACACACACACACACACACAGTCAAACCAAACACACTTGATATGCCAACTCCACTCTAACATCGTTTTTTTTTTTACAGACCAATATAAGTTGGCACTGACTTAATGCCAGATTGTGGAATAACTGATCTAAACTTCTGAATTCACATATTTTCTAAACTAAATCCTAACAGTGTTCTTGCAACCCATCTTGTGGTAAATGAGGTGTCTTAGAGGATGCTGGGGAAGCAGCATTATTGCTGAGTTAATAGGAAGGAGAGGACATTTGGATGGATGCAGATGGGGAGTGGCTGAGTTTAGGGGTAAAGTGGGGGTCGGGGAGGAGGGGGGTGGACTTTTATGAAGTCGGAATGAGAAATGGCCTCGACTTGTGTGGTGGGCTGTTAAAACAGTCTCAGGCCATTCAGCAGTTCGGGGTTACGGAGTATCAGTCAGCCAGTGCTGAATGGCAAATCAGCTGTAGCCTCACACTCACCCCTGATGATGATGGCTCTTAGTGGAGATACGCTGTCTCTCTGTGACGCACACACACACACACACGCACACACACGCACACACACACACACACACACACATACAGATCTTATTCACAGGTTAAGCTTAGGTTGCGATGTCACCTCCCTGTCACAAAATCAGAAACTTCTGAACAAGGGTTCCTCTGCCTTAAACTCATCTTAATCATTTCTCTTCCCTCCCTTTTATTTCTTGTCCCACACACAGACCTGAGCACACGGACAAATTATGGTTGTAGTTCCTCAGGGTGGTTGTAGTCCTGTCAAAGAATTTTACTGATCGCTTGTCAGCTGCTGGGACCAAGGTGACTTTTCCTGTTGCAACTCTTGTGAGAGTAACAGACGTGTGTGTGTGTGTGTGTGTGTGTGTGTGTGTGTGTGTGTGTGTGTGTGTGTGTGTGTGGGTGTGTTCCTACTTAGATAATGAGGGGTCTATATGCAGGGCTGGCAGGATATAAAATATGTAACAGCAGGTTTTAAATGTTGGACAGAGGTGACTTGTCAGACGTGGACATGCATACTCATGGCTGAAATTCTTTCTTTCACTTCTGTCTTTTCTTTCTGTCTTTTTTCATAGATATTCGGCTGTCAGGTAATGTTTTGAAACAGCACATTTGCAATATTTTATTTACAAAGCATGTTGGTGTAATTAGGTTGCTAGGATGACCTCATAGGTATTTCCCAGCTGTTGTCACACTCACACACACACAACAAACATAGAACCCAGGGCATTGTGTGAGCTTTCCCACACTATCTTATCCTCAAAAGTAGCACAAGGCCCCCAATCCATTGCTCTCGTCTTTTTTCTCTGCCTCTCTTTCTTTCTTCTCTCCATCCCTTCTTCCCTTCCCATCTCTTCTTTTCTCGCCTATGGCCTTTTATCGTAGCCATCTTCACTCTTTCATTTATTCTTCACCTCCACCGCGATTGATTTCCTTTCTTGCTATCTGAAGTAGCCCTCTACTGTGCTCCTCGGTTACAGTCAGTGTAGCTTGCTAATATGCACAAATCCAAACACACACACACACACACACACACACACACACACACACACACACACACACACACTTTGGAGAATCACTGTAATGGGATTAGAAGAGTCTGCTGAAATATTGAAGAGTCTCAATGCAAATAATGAATAGGCTGGCAATGCATCTGGATGAGTGCTAGTGTGTGTGTGTGTGTGTGTGTGTGTGTGTGTGGTAGCAGCATGTAATGTATTGTCAACAAGTTCAGGTTCATGATGCAGACAGTACGGCCTCGAGGCTCAGAGAAGTTACTGCGATCAAGCACACGAGGTTTTAGTAGCACTCTTCATCACCCCACGGTCTGTCTGCTCACCCCACAATGACACCCCACTTACAGCAAAGAGAAGGAGAGCAAAGCCTCTGGTGTGTGTGTGTGTGTGTGTGTGTGTGTGTGTGTGTGTGCGTGTCTAAGGTTGCTGGCTGAATGGAGGAGAAAATTAGACCTGATATGATAGTTACGCTTCACACTGTCAGCGTGTGTGTGTGTGTGTGTGTGTGTGTGTGTGTGTGTGTGTGTGTGTGTGTGTGTGTGTGTGTGTGTGTGTGTGTGTGTGTGTGTGTGTGTGTGTGTGATGACGGTCACTGGAGCTGGCGCTACACAAAGATGGCAGAATATCAACAAGGCTCGGAGAGATGGCAGGATGAAGAGGCCCAGATATGAAACCATGTGAGGCAGCAAGAGCGTTTTCATTGTTTGGTGATGTGGATTTAACAGTACATTCATCCCTCATTTTTCTCAGATTAAAGCCTCTTTCTTTCACTCACCATCTTGCATCTCTGCATCATCTCTGGGCACTTAAACAGAAAGTTGCAGGTTAGTTCAGAAGATGTGTTTTGACTGACCAAGAGGAAAGAAAATTGGACAGTTTGTATAAAACAGGCCACCATTACACGTTGATTACTTGCACGGTTGTATCCATTACCCCAACTTTAATGTTCTGTTTTACAGAACTATAGTATGCTTTAATGAGTCTCAGTCCCAGAGTGACTCTAAATTTACTTGCATGTTTCAGAAGCTTTGGTCGAGTCCATTTCCATTACTCCCTGTCTGTGTAGATTAGACTGTTGGGGGGCAACTGGACTCGCAGTCCAAAGTTGCTTGAACATCCTATGGCTGCTATTAACGCAGTCTTAAGTTAAATGAGTCAAGAGAATAGACCAGATTAGTCAACCAGGGCTGATTAAAGAGTGAATCGTGGTGAAGATTGCGGGTTTGGGAAAAGTTACATTAAAGCTACAGACGTTTAAAAACGAATAACTTTAATAACATTCTCTTGGACTTATAAGTGCTTCAAATTAAACTTAAAATATACTCAAAATATAATAATCAAACACTGGGCTTGGGTGTAGTTTTTATACTAAGAGGCATTTTGTGTCTCAGTGTGACCGATTCATTCAAATTCAGTCATCATCCCACCTAACTGGATGGGAGGTCATGATTGACAGGTGTTTACAGCAATGGCGTGCAGGTGTAAATCCCTCCCTCAGGACAAGTGCTGTCCTAATCAAGCCCTTGTAATACACTAGTTTCTGTTAGCTCCCAAGGGCTAATTAGCATTCTAATTACTGATTGCAAATGAGAGCTATGCTGATTGTGTTCAGCCTGTGAGTGGAGAGCCTCGAGAGGAAGATACACATGCACGCACGCACGTAAACACACACACACATATGTATCTCAAACACTCATACTCATGCACGCTGAGTGATCATCGTTAAGCAGCTTATCATGCTCTTGTTCCTCTGTGCATTTTCAGTCCCCTCTCATCATGCAGCGTCTCATTAGGATCACAATGTCGTACACATACACACACGAGTGGAACACACGCGTGCACGCAGCCGTGCAGGAATCCACACAGCGTATGGCGATGAACATTAAACACCGTAATAAAGAAACAAACATAAAACATTATATACTGCCAAAGTGTTGCTGTTCTTCCTACCAATTAACACAGCGCTGATTTACTGCCTGGGAGAAAACACAGATGTAGCGTGCACACACACGTGCACACTGATGTACGCACAGGATATGCAGGTAAAATCACACTTACAGGGCAAAAGTGTGCAGAATGGACTTAGAGGGGAAGAATAATGAAGGAATAATCCTTCATTTCAGCACGAGCACAGTCTCAGTGCGGGCTATACATACACACATACTGTATATATATATATATATATATATATATATATATATATATATATATATATATATATATATATATATACAGTATATTTGTATGTATGTGATGGTAAATGTGATGGAGGCACAAACAGCAAATCATCATGTGATGCTGCTAAATTAGGTGACTGACTTCACTTTTTATAAAGCTATGTTTATATGTATAAAGAACATATGTGACAGTCTCACACACAGAAAAAATAGTTATTTGGGGTGTTTTATCGTGCATTGTTCTCACCACGTTCTCTTTAAAATTGTTAAGAATAAAAAAAATCAAAAGCAAACGTGAAATTGGAGACTTTCTGATTCCACCCGTGTGTGATGTGATTGATGCCCGGCAACCGGTGTTTACTCCTGTTGGTCAATTGAAAAGGAAGAGTGGGAAAGCGCAACGGAGAGAGGAGCTAAAGTGGCGATATGAGGTGTCAAACACGGACCTGACACAGAGACAAATAGATAGAAGGCTGTTAGAGAGGGGGGGGGGGAGGACGAACGAGACACCGGCCATGCTGAAAGGGGGCATTAGATTTGATTTCAGCCAGGGAGTAGAAGAAAAGAGGGAGAGAAGAAAAGAAGATGTAAAAAAAGCAATGATACAGCAAGAAAAGTAATGAAAAATAGTAAATAAAGGCTTGTAAACACATTCATAACATCCCTGACAGACAGAGGAAAATGGTCTAAGTAAGAAAAAGAAATGGGTCTAACGAGTGGTGATACAGACAAAAAGAGGGCAAGAGAATGGAGAGTGGGAGGAGTGGAGATGCTGCTCATTCCGTCCAGCGGGCTTTTAAATGAAAGGCGACAGTGTGTGTTGGAGAGAAGATTGGAAGGCATTAAAGCCTGACATGTCCTGTGACACCCAGAGAGAGAAAGAGGGAGAGAGAGAGAAAGAGAGAGAGAGAGAAAATGGCCAATTGAATTCTTCGACCAAGTACCACTTGTCCATGTTAAATATCTCAGTACATGTGTTCATGCACATGTATGCATTCCTTCAGTGTGTGTGAGAGAGAGACACTGAGAGAAAGGAGAGAGAGGGAACCTGAAAGGTGAAATGATTGACTGAGAACAGAGAAGGAGGTCAAAACTGAAGCTCATCCATGACGTCCGTGCACATTGAGACATTAAAAGGACCGGCATATTCTTCCTCGCCAGAGGAAACTGTCTGTTACAGACAGACATGCATATGTTTGGTCGAACATGTCATCAAGACATCAGCACATACAAACGATCCAGTCTGGACGTCTTTAAAGCACTCCGCCCTGACAGGTTTGAATATCCTCATTTTCTTGTTTGACCACAATGAATTCACCTTTCTTTCTCTCTTTCCCTCTCTCTCTCTCTCTCTCTCTCCCTCTCTCTCTCTCTCTCTCCCCCGTGTGTGTGTTGATTAATAGCAGGTGGTTAGACGTGTCACCCTGCTCCCATTTAATGTGCTCCACAATTACAGCTGTCACGACTTTAAAATAATATAGGAGGCCTCTTTTTAACACATTTACATGCATGCTAAGGAGTTGAAATATGGTAGACACGGAAATGTCTCTGCAACTTCGCTCATCCCGGCGTGCAAGCGTGTGTGTGCACATGCAGGAGAACTCTTGCATGAGCTTCTGTTATCTGCACTTACATGGAGGCGAACGTGCATGACTTTGTTTATGTGAGACAATATTTGCTTTGTTGAACGAGCCCCTTGGTGAGAGTTAGGATGGTTGCTGTGCAGCAGCAGAGCTCCATCACTGATTCTTTCTTCCTTTGTTTCTCTCGCTCTTTTTTCTTTTCTTTTTTTTCTGGTCACCTCTTCAGGTGAATATGATGCTAAATGCTGTTGGGTATTGACTTCATCTCTTCAATTTCTGACCTCGCCGTCACATGCAAGGCAACCCTTGCTTTGAGTGCTCTTTCATTACCCCTCCTCTCTCTCTCTCTCTCTCTCTCTCTCTCTGTCTATCTCAGTCTACCTCTCTCTATCCTGTCTTTGAGTGCTCCAAAAATTGGAAACATGACCTCTAATTCTCCTGAGAAGAATATTTGCACATGGATAGAAATGAGTCAAATGACCAGAGGAAGGATAAATAATGCCTAAATGTCTGAAGAAGAAGGTGCTCTGTGGTCTTTTAATGTCACACATTTTAGGTGGTGATGGGACATTGCAAATCGCTCGCACACACACACACACACACACACACACACACACACACACACACACACACACACACACACACACACACCTTTTGGCTTTGGGATGTGTGAAATCAAATCTCTTCAAATCTTTATTCTGGCATCACGAAGCCGAAGACGCATACACAGATGATCACTTCTCCCACACACACATGCACACATTACATGCTTGCATGCTGCCACATATGCAAACCTGCATCTGATATACACACACATGCAGATGCACACTTGAGGAGTAACCCTGGTAGATTTATCAGCAGAGGTCTGCAGCACAGTGGCTGCCTTTCTCATTTCATAGGCCACCGGGGCAGAACAGGGATGGGCTTGTTCAAATCCAACCCAGCAAGACCGACGCATACATACACACGCACGCACACCCATGCATACACACTTTTCTGTTTAGCGGCTTAACAGATGCCAGCCAGAATCAGTGGAGAGGAAAGGAGGGAGGGATTGAAGTGGGGAAACAGAGACAAGCTGTTGGAAAGAGAGGGGAATCAAAAACAATATCAAGTACTTCTGAGGAGACAGACAAAGAGAGGAGAAGGGTGATCGACACAGTCCAACAGGTGCAGCGAGAAAGTCACGCAGGATCTTCACCACAAATACAGACGTGTCGCGTACAAGAACAGCTGCACGAAACCCACACGTAGTGGAGGCAAGCTAGGAGATGGGAATAACACTGCAGCGTATCTGAGGCTGTGCGTGCAAGCATGCATGAGCATATGTAATGTGTGTGTTTGCACACTCTCAATGGAGAAAATCTGTGTTTTCGGTGTGCAGCGCAGTAAGACGGAAATTTAATTGGATTCTTTGGAAATGATGCAGGCTTATTGGTGTAATGGCTTGCTCATGGTGCGGTTGGAGTGAGTCCCCGTAACAATACCTAGTTCTTTATTAGCTTGGCAGCACCACCAACCCAGGCGCACACGCCTGCACACGCACGTACGCACAAACAGGCCACGGGCAAAGCAGAGGCTGGTTTGAAGCTTCGATGAAAGGCTGTTTAAGCTGAAAATGGCTGTCTGCATGGAGCACTCTGGGAGGACAAATGAGGACATGCAAGATAAAATGCAGTTAAGCTACAGCTGTTGACAAAACCTTTAAAAATAACTTACTACAAATGTATTAGGTAAAGTATAAGGTAAAATATAAAACTTTAATTAGATCTTTCTGGGCTAAATGTTCTTTAATTGACAAGTTCAAAGCCTCGACATTTGAAAGATTTTCCATATTCTTTCCAACTATGACAACCAGCTGGGTTTTGGAGAAGAGAAGGGAAATCTGACATGTTTTTCCTCTCTTTTTGTTCCCTTTGTCCTCTTTTATGTATTTTCCCCCCCTGCGGTCATAAAACTCGGACCCTGTCACTAACATCTGGTTGTTTCAGATGAGTAGACAAACACTTTACACCTTGTTCAGTGTGCAGTCTTTTTTTCCCCCCTCAACCTTGGTGGTTCTTCCAAAAGGAGGCCTGGATGAAGGTTTAGTGGATGGAAGGCTGAGACACGCTTTGATGTAACTGGTTCGAGCTGAGGGAAAATAAAGAGGCAGCCAGGGATAAATATACAAGGCCCCAGGCGGAGCCTGGGCCTCACCCGGGGGAGGCGACCCAGTGGAAAAGGCTTGTGTTAGGTTTGAGCGCTGCCCAGTGTGACCAGCTCTGCATGTGTTATTCTAACATGGCTAGCACATGGGCTAAATCTCCCCAGTCATTTGTTTAACACACATACTCCCCACTGTACTCACAGATGCCATGAGGCTAAGGAAGTTCCAAGTCCTCACACCTCTCCCTTTTTCTCATCTGCTTCCATACATTTTGCAGGTTGAAGCTAGCTTTAGCACCACTGTGGCATTCAGGCTGCATTAATGTGTTTTTTTTTTGTTTGTTTTTTTTGGAGGGTATAAAACAATCAAATGTTAATTTTAATTTTCAGTTGAGAAAATAAATTACAGCATCTAATCATTTCAGTCTGACTTTCAAGCCAAATGCAAAACAGCACATGAAGGCTTTGTTGCAGGCTTGGCTAAAGCTTTCCAATCTGCACATGTACTCAGTGACACAGAGCATACCCATACACACATAAGCAGGAACAAGAATTGGATGCCAATTTGATGTTCACAGTTTTAGCTTGTGATGTTTGGCATCCTTATTCCGCAAGCAGACAGTACACACAATCCCAGCGGGCAGCTTTCTATACCACAGAGTGTATTTGTGTGTGTGTGTGCGTGTGTTTACCCAGTGTGCAGCAGCAGCTGTGTCAGTAATAGCCCTCTAAGCTGCAGGCTAATGACAGAACTCAGAGAGCGGGACTCTAACATGGATAGATGTTTAACCCCGTTTAGCCCCGATCTGGAGAAAAATGGGCAAACACTGCACGCGCGCGCACACACACACACACACAAATGCACACAGAATTTCTCTCCCAATTTTCTCATTATTTCCGTGGGCTTTCGTTGTGTTTAGAAAGAGGGCAAGGGGGAGCGAGAGGCATACGGGGTAGGGGAACAACATCTTTCGCCCTATATATCAATCCTTCTTCGTTTCCCATGGCGACAGGACCCCACACACAACACTGAGACCCCAGATCACCAATCCTCCCACCACATACATGCACACGCATACGCACACAGCGACACACAAAGCCAAACACGCACAATGTTCAGTGGCGGGTCAGGTGGTCAGAGTAGTAGAGTGTGTATTGGGGGTTGTTAGCTTTTTTGGGCTTGTGTGTGTGTATGTGCGTGCGTGGGTGTGTGTGCGTGGGTGTGTGCGTGTGTCTCAGCCTGCTCAGCCAGCAGTCTATTGTCCGGTCCCATGAAGTGACTGTGAGGTCTAATTAGCAAGTTAACAAGTTAAGAGGTGGAGTCTGTCAAACGCTCGGCTCTTTCACCCCGAGGGTCAGCCCACCACCACTGGGGATGGATGTATA
>BJFM01000632.1:77234-88723 GCA_016586285.1 Arothron firmamentum | reverse complement strand
ACACACACACACACACACACACACACACACACACACACACACACGTCGGTACAGCTCGACACCATTTTCCTGTTTGTGCTTTGAGCTCTTAACTAGCTGACATTTGACATTTCATACCATTACTACATTTTCACACTGTGCTGGAGGGGAACATTAACATTATATCAATTATTCATGTCACATGAACAAGAGCTCATGACCAGGTACACTTACAACAATATGTAGGCGGTAATATTTGGTGTTGTAAAGTAACATATAGTTTCTGTCAGACATCTGATTGAGTTCTGCTCATTTCAATGATGGAGCGATGTCTTAATCTTGCTGTCATGTTAGACTTGAAAGGCCGAGTGTCAGCACAGGTGTAAAAATAGCAGAGGACTTGTGATATTTGGGGTTAATCTCCTGAAATCTGAGACGTCTTCAAAGCCACCCCTTTTGAGTCAATCTCTTAAATTCACCCAAGTATGTCCAGGTAATTCCTGTGATGATGATGATATATCTCTGGGTTAAGTGTATTTCCACCCTTACACCATAAAGCAAGAACTATTAAGTCTATACAGACGTTACATCCATACGTTCGCGATGACACAGCTCGTAAAGACCTTATAGCGACAAAGTAGATTTTCTCATTAAGTGAAACTGCTGAAATCACCTTATATTCTACAAATGATTAAGTCAATGGTGACTCTTTTTACCACCCTGAAAATGAGGCCTAAAGGCAGGCTTTGCCACCTTCTCTCTGCCCATCAGTCCTCCTCAGTGCTCTTTCCTCCCCACTTCTACCCTCCACTGAAAACCTGAGCCGTCTGCAGCTGCTCTGAGTGTATCATAATGATTTGGTAGTGGTGGCGATGCAAGGCAAGTGGAACTATAAGTCAAGTGGCAGCAACGGGGGGAGGGGGGGGTGATAGGGAAGGAGTGAAGAGGTGGGTGAACGGCTCGAGCAGCAGGACATGGCCTGACTGTCCGGTATCCCTCAATAATGGCCGATAGGCCTGACAGTGTGAGGACTGAACCGCCGCCTACTCCCTGTTGTCATGTCAAAGAGAGGACATCCATAACTGTGACCAGGGGTACTTCAGTCAGCATATACTGTAGATAAAGACAAAGATGCCTCTGGGTTTTAATCCCAGTAGCCATGAGGCTTAAATGGAGGAGATAGGGCTTAATTTCTTTCTCGGGGCTACACTTTTAATGACTAGACGATTATTCTTAATGATGCAGAGGATGATCTCTGGCCTCCTGTTAGCCAAGACCCTAGACATTCCATTTAAGTTAATGCATGATTCAAGTTGTGTGTAGTATGAAGTACTTTACTTTAATGGTTTTTTTTTTTACTTTCCATAAATTCTAAAATTTTTACACTGCAGATGTAAACACTGTACTGCTATGCTACCAAAGAAAAATTAATAAACTTATTAGATTCTTTTTTAGAATGAGGAGTATCCAACTTTAGATTTTCTTTTTTTTTTTTTTACTAATGCTGATTATAAAATAGTTATCCTACCATTACCAATGTTTTTGTTTTCTTTCTTTTTTTCAAAAGAAGCAGATCGCTCGTCTCGATGCAAACATATACTGTACGTCAATTACAGGCCTGACTTTTAATGACCCACTGTGCCTCCTAGTGGCCAAAATTGGGGATAACATGTGACGTTTCCGCACTTCCGTCTCCAGCGAGTCACATGATCAAAACAAGCCAATATGGCGTCGGATATGAGCGGTGTTTGTCGATATGGGCGCCACCTTCAATCCATTTCAATCCGTATTAAATAACAGTTTCAGACTTCAGTTAAGCGTGTTGATGAGTGTCTGGGCAGTGAGTCTGGCAGTTTAAAGTAGAGAGTTTCAGCGTCTGTTCAGGATGCTGTGAGTGAACTGTGGCTGAGATGGAGGAGGTTGAAAACAAGAGAGAAGTAGGTTTGTTTACCCAACAGCTCCTTTAGCATCCAAAGCAATCAGCCTTTGAAAAGTTCACTTCAAACTTGTAAACACAGTATCACATTTTTTTAATGTCTAATGTATACTTCTTTTTCCCTCTCTTTCTGCTTACAGACGTTTTTACGTGTTCGAGCTAACAGGCAATCAAGATTGAATGGTATGTACACAGAAGGATTGCTGAACACAGTATGCTCTTTATATCCCTAAAATGACATGTTTTTTTAAATTGCATTGATCTTATTTAGGGGTATGTTTTTGCTCAGGGTGTCATTTCGGTGTTAACTATTTGTTTACTTTAAGGTGAGAATTTGTCATAGCTCAACATGCCCAAGTCGTTTTTAAAGTTCCAAATTTACATAACATGAAATTAAACCAAAATAATGAGCGATAATTCAGCTTTATACTATGGTTCTATTATTGATTCAGTTGCTGAAGGCGTGAGATTACCCTCATCTTTTGCTACTGTAACATAAACATGTAACACAATCTGTTTTAAATTTTTCATTTTACTCTCATTTTTTCCTGGTAAGCTCATGTGGAACTAGGAATCATTTTTATGTGTGGTACTGTATAACAGCTGAAGGGGGGCAGAGATCCCTGCCGGACTTAATTAGGAACCCCTTCTTTTCTCTGTTTAAGAATGCTCCCCTCAATTAGCATCAGGGGAGAATCTAGTTAGAGGAGGAGGAGGGGGCTGTGTTCCTTTTTAACTCTTCAACCTCCCTCCAAATGTCTCCTTCCCCTGTAGTTACGATGCATTGCTTCACATCTTCCTCCTCTCCCTCCTTTTTTCACCACGACACCCTGTCGGCCTCCTCTGTTTTCCAGCCAGCTAATGTTTCTGTGCGCCATTTGTGGTTAGGCAAAAATGACAGTGACTCGGGGCACAGTGATGGCTGTTCTGCTCTGTTGAATTTCTAATTAAAAGTGGTTTTGTTTGGGGAGGGTGTGACAAGAGGATAGTGGAGTAAAGGGGAACTAACAGGGTATGTGGACAACTTGGGTCTGTTGTCGGCATATTTGTTAGTGGCATTTTCATAAATTGTTCTATATCTGATGTTTTTTAAGTGTCTGGTTTCTTATTTTACAGTAGGACTAACAGAAATATGAAATGTGACAAATCTAAACCAATTATTTAAATTGTGTGGATCGCTAAATATCTTATGGTGTCCTTCTTTTCAGCATTACTGGCTTCATGAGTTGTTAACGTTTCTGTTTTTTGTTTTTTTTTCTTACTTCTCATTTTCAGCCCGTATAGGAAAGATGAAGAGGAGGAAGCCTGAGGATGGGGGCCAGGTATGTCCGCTGTGCAGTGCCCCCTTGACTGGGAGTGAGGAGGAGATGAGTAGACATGTGGAACAATGCCTGATCCAGGTAGTAAAAAACCCAGACTCCCTCTAGTCGGACAACCTGTCGTCGTCTTTCTTTAGCTGCTGACCAGTCACTTCTTCACCTCCTGTAGATGCTGTCCCGTCACTTCTGTACATGGGTGCAGAACCACTTTTCTTGTAGCTGTCATACTACTAGATTGGATTTCTTGCACATTGATTCACACAGTATTCACATCATATGGGAATAACTGTTGGCGTGACTTGTCACAATGCCAAATTATAAAATGCTAGCTGCAGTTTTTCCCATATGAAATGGTGCATCTTGTTCATTAGCATGCATTTCTTAAGAGTGTGATATTAGATGTTTAGTATGTGTAGACTAGGACCACTCTGGCCTTCCCTTTGGAGCCAGCCTCCTCTGTTCCTCTGAATGAAGACAAGACATCTTTAGCACCTTCTTGTGTTTCTCCTTTCTTTCCAAAACACTGGCTAAACAGACACTAGAAATATTTTGGGTATTCTCTTCTGTCCATGCCATGTGAGTTGTACTTTATTTTGCCACTAAAATCTGGGGCTCAACTAGAGGAAAATGTTTTTCAGAAAATTACACATTTATTCAATCAAATTTGTCTTTTTTGCCATACTTTCCCAAAAAGAATCAAATATAATGAAGCTAATTTTTCCTAATGAATGCATTTAAACATTTCACAGAATACCCTTAAGTAAAATGCACAAAACACAGCTCACCTAACCAGTAGAGCCCTATTATACAGTAGATGCTGTACCCCAGGTGGTTGGTTCCCCATACTTCATGCTGAAGCAGTATGGTATGGACACATGGTATGGCACAGAACAAGAGTGCTAGTTTTACATGTTTAAAGGCCTCAACATCAAACACTATTGTACAATAATGTTTAATATTTTTGCTGTGATTATTATCTAAATATATGTTTATGTCTGTATGTCAGCGTGAGGGTACATTAGGAGATGATGATTCTGCTGACATGGATGGAGAGAGTGGACGGGGCTTTGAGGAGTACGAGTGGGCCGGACAGAAGAGGATCAGAGCTACGGCTTTGCTGGAAGGTGGATTCAGAGGTATAAACAAGCACTAAAATAAATCACTGGTTTTATTTCACGACAGTTCCTGACTGAGGTGGCTGTGTTGTCATGTCTGGAGCTCGCTGTGTATACACGGGGTCAGGAGAAATGTGTGATTTGTTCTCCTCATCAATCATTCCCTCTCAACCAATGTTTGTAGTTTTAATTTTTCTGAGATCGTTCATGAAAGTGACCAGGGAGCTGTAATGGTTCCTGCGGTTTGGTGGCAGTATGGACTGAAGTCTCCAGAAGCTTCCCCGAAAAAGGAAGGAAAACGCATTTAGCTGGGCAATTGACCCAACGGTCCCCACGTGCGCTTGTGTCCAGAAATGCAATTATAGAAGTGGATTGGCGAGCTGGTCACTGGGGAACCTGTCACACAACTACATCTCCACCTCTCCTTTTACATTCTCATCTGTTTTTACTCAGTTCCTCAAACTTTGGTTGACTGACTTGTCTGGTTTTAGTTTTTTACATCCTATGCATTTTTTTTGTGTGTGTTTGTATAGTTTGATAGTTAAATGCTCTCTTGCTCATGAATGGCCTAATGTCATGGTTTCAGAAGTGCTCCCAACTTAATCAGAGAAAGAGAGGTGCAAGCAAACCATGAAGATGTGCTCAGGTGGGGTAAAGCATTGCTCTCGTCTGTAAAATGGCCTCTCAGAGTCTCGAGGCTCGGCCTCTGCTTTCATCAGACCTGTTTCCAGCTCACCTCCTCCTATTGTGGTTCGATCCGTTGTTTAACACTCACGCTGAGACACTCCCCAACACACACACACACACACACACACACACACACACACACTTTCCTTCTTGCCAAGCCAGTGAGGGAGGATACATGACAGATCAATGTTGAAATCCCAACTAAACTGTGCCAAAGCACAGCTCATGGGGATAGGAGGTGGCTTCCACACTTGTCCATCCATCTCCCACAACGCTTCTCGCATCCGCCTTTTTCTTTTCCACGTCGTTAAACCAGCAGACACGGGACCCTTCTGCCGCTCTAATAGGGCATCTTCTGATGTGACACAGACAACTGAAGTGGCCTGGGGAGAGCAACTTGAAACACACACGTGCACACACACTTGGCAGAAGGCTCAGAAGGTGGATTTTTTTTCTTGAAAGCTCCTCGGTGATTTGAAAATTCGCTGCTGAATCCTGCAGGCCCAGGAGAGTCAGCCAGACGGATATAGAGATGTTGTGGGGGGGCCTCCTCAGCTGGTGGGATGAAGAGAGGGTCTATCCCTCTGTGAAGTTGCAGCATCCCTCCCTCCCTTTGAAAATGTAAGGAAGAAAGGGAGACGGAATGGGGCTCTTTCAAGCCAGGGGTGGATGGAAGGGGGGAAGAAAAAAAATCGAACAAGATCAGTTTATGATTCAACTCTGTGTGAAGGAAGACTTCCCTGTGTCTCGCTGCAGCTTAGCTAGGTTGAAAGGGCCCACAGATCAGACACAGCCCTTTTTTATCTATATTAGTGGTCTGATTAGCAGTTTAAATCTCTTATTAGCTGGAGACCTACTGGAAACGTATTTCTTAACTTTGGAGGCTAGTATAAGTTTATTTTATACTTTAAAATTATGCAAATTAATAGGTATGTTTTGCCTTTTCATATTTCTTAGACTTGGAAATTTTTACTTGCTCTTAGAGGGTCTTCAATCTGCACCCTGCTTGTTTCAGCCTTTTTAAAATATTTAATAGAAAAGTTCTGTTGTCAAGCTGATTGTCCTTTAGCCACAAATGGGTGAAGAGAGAGAGAGACAAATCTTTGGGTTTGATACCAGGGTGTCCTGGGGGGGGGGGGTTCAAGTTGTTAAGAGGGATTGAAAAGAGAAGTTGGTGCTTTGTAAATGCACTTCAAAGAAAGCATCTCATGTCTTTGAGTGTGTGTCTCCTTTTCCCATCTCTCCCCTGTCGCTGACCTGCAAATGGCAGAAAGATAGTGTGATGACCTTTGACACTTGTCCCCTCTGCTTCTCAGAGTGTCTCGATAATTGCTATGGTAACTGTATGTCACAGAGGTCGGTCGATTGGTTGATCCATGCTGTCAGTCAGACTGATGAGTCGTTTGAACCCACCTGCCTGTTCAGAGTTGTGCTTGTAGTGATGTTGTGGCAACCAGTGTGATGATTGTCTCCTGTGATCACGCAACACAATAGGTGTGAGAAGAAACATTGGTGCCAAGAGTCAAAGATGGAGATATGATTATGAGGGGTCTGTGGGTAAGAACGCGCATGTATCAGGTTAATGATCTCAATATCAAAAAGAGGGAGAAGTAAATCGATTATTATACATCAGCTGTGAGAGATCTGGGATATGTAGACAAGTTAAAAGTAATAAGAAGGGTTTTAAAGTATACAAAATTAAAAGGTACCAGTGATGCTACAGAAAGTAAGGAAGGAGAAATGGTGAAGGTGGGGGAATGAGTGGGTGCATAATGTGAGTGAAAGGCAGTTAGAGTGGGGCTGACCTTTCCCTGGCCAGATTAGATTGCTCTGCCAAGACCGCTTAGAGAAGATAGAAGTAGTCGCAACACATACTCACACACACAACACACAGCAAACAAGCCACACACTACATGCACACAGTGAACACGCAAAAGACATGCAGAGATGTGGATGTGGACAAATTAAGCTAATTCCACTTCTGTTACTGAATAATATCAAAGATGTCATCCAGAGAGGTTGTGTTTGATAATGAAGTTGGCCTTGGTTTTACGCCAGTAACAGTGGAGAGTGTTTGTTATTGCATATTAGCTTTGGTAATCAATGAGGTAATCATTGTTATCAAGCTACACATCAAAGTTTTACCTTATACATTAGATTCTGCATTTTAATGTTTTTAATGTGGCCAACTAGAGACAGAATCAGATTATGATATTATACCCAGACCGCGGCTGTCACTACCCACTACACACAGTACAGCTCTTTTCTAGCCATTAGTGACATTAGTGGCCAAAGTCGTTGTTCCTCTCTCATCGGGATGGTCACTTGATGGATGAGTGAGATTCTTGGCAGCAAGCATTACTTGGCTCTCTTGGCTCCTGCAAGGGCATTAGAAAGGGAAGAGAAAACATTCATTCTTCCTCGTGAGTGATATTTAAGATGGAATTTGCATCATATGCTACGTTATTAGATATCACTTTATAGTGGAAAAATGCATAATGAGGGCAAAAAATTGTCATTTGAAATTCAGATGTATATCGCTAACATGTAACCACATTATTATTTTTTATAATATACAATGTGTGTTCTTCCTATGCTTCACACAGCTGCTACAGACTATTTTCTTAGTAGCTTAGCAGAGCTGGCACTAGATTTACACTCCGTGGCCATTGTTCCCATATGTGCCTCTGCCGCCGAGACCAAATAAAAGTTAAAAGGTCTCTTTTATTTGATCACTAAAAACCATGGGCCTGTTGTAAAACAGCTTAGCATTGGTGGCATGTTTTATCACAATCCCTTTAAGTCGTTTCATGCTCCAATTCTCTCTCCTGCCTTTTTTTTTTTTCTTGAGTAAGAAATGAATTACAGACTCAGGTGAAAGGAGAAGTGGTGGCAGATGTTTATATCCAGAATATCTCCAGGAGACAAGGTCTTGACTGCTGATTTGGACTTTGATAACGGTGCTGTGAGACGCTGCAGTGCACTGAGGCCAGCCGATATAGGAAGTCAAGTATCAACCCACACACACATGCTGGGACAGGAGGTTAAATAAGATGGCTGTCAGGCACAGCAGTCCAGCTCAGAGCAGGTAGAAATTGGGATAGCTGTAAATAAGATGGCTGTCAGGGCTGTCACAGGGAGACCTGAACGCTTTCTGAGTTGCACAATTACACACCTTCAAGTGCTTCAATTGTCAGTGCGTAAACAGCATACACACCTGCACACACACACCTCACCCGTCTTTGCGCTGCAGATAGATGCGGTGTAAGTGACAGTTGGGCAGACACACGTGTTGGCACAAGCGCGCGCAAAAGCCTTCAAGGGGGCTGGAGAGACAGAGGGCTAAGTGACAGAGGGACGGACGGCCTCAAACAAACACTGAGGAGATGCCACTAAGTGATCGACACACATACACACACACACACACACACACTCACTCACACACAGCCCGCTCCTCAGCTAAGTGGAGCTGAAAGGAGCAGTCAGGCAGCGGTAAGGGTTTGTCTGAGCGTTCATCACGCGGTTTATAGAGGTGCCACTTAAGCACGCACGCATGCAGGCACGCATGCAGGCAAGCACGCACGCACGCACGCACTCACTCACTCACTCCCTCCCAGAGATTCATGGGCTGGTTGTCAGTCTTCATTGCCGACCATCTCTTCACCTCCTTTCTGACAAAATTCCTTACATCTTAATGGTGTTCTTAATTGGTCGGATAAAAGCGAAGTTTTAAACCCGAATAAATTCTTTTCACAGGAACAGGGTTTGCCACATGTAATATCAAAGAGAGCGCAGCAGACAGCGATGCGGACCTCGACGTGGACGGAGACGACACCTTAGAGTACGGCAAGGCCCAGTACACCGAGGCTGACATCATCCCCTGTTCTGGAGCTGGAGAGGACCAAGGCGAGGCCAGGGAGCGGGAGGCGCTACGAGGAGCTGTGCTCAAGTATGACACGTGAACACTAACCTGTGTTGACCGTTAAGAACGCACACTAACGCACGTGATAACATTTGTCTCTCCTGCAGTGGGGGGATGCCCTCCAACAGAATAACGCCTGAATTCTCCAAGTGGGCCAATGATGGTAAATAGAGCCATGCTGTGTCTGCTCTAATTCTACATTCTGCTGTATTAAAGTTAGATTTTTAATGAATTGTCTATTATCTGTATCAACTGTTTGCAGAGATGCCTTCAACAAGCAATGGAGAAAGCAGCAAAACAGACTCTAGCACTCCATGTTCCTCTTCCTCTGCCCCACGCACCTGTAAAAACAGTGAGATTGAAAAGTACGTTGCACATATGCTTATATATATGGACCACATCATAACGTAGGTGAAATGAGGAGAACAGTCTGAAATACTGACACACAAGCATCTAAAACTTTCTGATAAGTTTTCTCACTCACAGTAGAAAGGGTAGATGTGTAGATTTTGGTTTTTATAGTTGGAGTAGGTGAGGCCTCCCCAGGTATTGATTTTTCCAGCCGGTGTGTTCTTTCATGGCACAGAGCTGCCTCAGAATCACAAGCAGTTTGGTTGCACACAAAAGAAAGTATGCAACTTAGGTTGAACCTGGAGTTCAAACTTAACCATTAAAATCTCTTTATAGACTGGTACAATATTACCCAACTGGATAGAACAGAATGCCTTAAAAAATGACTTTTCCACTGTTTTGTCAAAGATTTAAAGTTTAGAGTTATTGATAAGTAAATTATAAAAGCAGAGAAATATTGTTCTCTTTGCTGCATACAAAAAGTTGCAGTAAGCATGTCATAATGATGTGTCAATCACACACATAAAGCCCATCTATTAGATAGCCCAGTGCCTTTAAGTGTGGGTGTAAAAGGCCAACACTCCATAATACCCTCATTTCCATCTCCTCATCCATATTCCTCCACAAGCAAACAATTTAGTGCAGACACACACACACTAACACACACACACAGTCACACTGTCCCCTGCATGTGTAATAGAGGTCAGCTCACTGAAAGAAAGAGAGAAACATTGTTGGGGAAAGAGAAAGAGAGATTTGGTTGATTGGTTGCTTCTGCATGTCTGGCATATTCTCATGTCCTTCTGCCCCATGTGATCTCTCACAAACACACTGAGCTGGGGTCAGCCTGCTTGTTGCCTTTCATCCCAGCCCCTATTTCTTAAAGTGATTTCCTTTGTCCACCTTTACGCACGCACACACACACACACACACACACACACACACACCACTCTCATTTCAGGCTTCTCCAACATTCCCTCTTCAGTCATTTTCTCAGGTGAAATGTTAGTATGACTGATTACAGCCTTAAAAGCATTATTTTTCTTGGCAACAGCATGGCTTCGCTGGCTACTAAAGGAACGGACAGAATTTGAATTAGGAAGAGTTATAAAGTAAGGCTGCTTTAAAAGAAGTGTGTAATTGTAAACCTCTGTGCAACTATTTAACACCATTCTGACTGCATGCAGAAAAGGGTACATTTAGGCCAATCAATCAGCACTCGGTGTGTGTTCCCCATATTAAATATCAGCAAGTTGAGATAACTGGAGAATAAGCTGAGCAGCTTGAGGTGTATTGATCAGCAACACCAGACAAGAAGTGTGTGTGGGTGCGTTTGCAGATGTTGTCTTTGAGTTGCAGCATCCTGGTTTCACTTAATGTGCGTGAGAGAAATGGATTTGGATGCCTGAGTGACGGCAGCAAGCTGTGCAGATAGCTCCACTGACACACACTCACACACACACACATACACACATACACATTCACACTCATTCCTTGTGGTCAGTAATAAGGCTGTACTTGTTAACCTGCGGCTATGTGTTCTACAGCCATGCTGTATGTGCCACTAATATACTGACTTCCAATTTTTGAGAAAAATGTAGTTTTACAGCTATATTTTTATTGCTGCAGCAGTGTAAACTACCGTGTTGTAACAAGATGCTGTGTCTGAGGTCTTAGTGACCACCTGAGGTGGAACATGCCTTAATCTAAGTATCCATTTAAAGAGAACCATCTGTATGCTGAAAGATTGCAATGGAAGCAGCAGTCAGCCAGCTAGCTGGGAACAATTCCCTGTCTCTGTCTTCTTCACTTGCCATAAATGCACGTATTTGGGGAGCTTCTGTGCCTCTCCGTTCCCAAATGAAAATGAGATTTGTCTCTTTTCGTTACATTGATACATTGTACGCGCACGTGTGTGTGTGTGTGTGTGTGTATGTACGTGTGTGTGTGTGTGTGTACGTGTGTGTGTATGTCTGTACGTGTATACGTATGTGAGGCTCTGCACAGGGCAGCGTTAGTGAAATCTCCCTTTCTCTGATCCCAGATGGGTAATGATCTGGTCGCCTCCCAGGGCATCCTCGTTCTCCTGCTCATTCCCCTGCAAGATAAATGAGCTCGCTCTCTCCCTCTCTCTCTCTCTCTCTCTCTCTCTCCCTCTCCCTCCCTCTCTCTCTCTCTCC
>BJFM01000632.1:42277-77215 GCA_016586285.1 Arothron firmamentum | reverse complement strand
TCCCTCTCTCTCTCTCTCTCTCTCTCTCTCTCTCTCTCTCTCTCTCTCTCTCTCTCTCTCACACAAACACACACACACACACGTAGACTGCCTTAGACGCTCGTTCCCCTCCAAGATAAATGGCCTCTCCAATGCCGGCAATGTGATTGCTGCCAAATTTGGTGCTCCAGCTGGAACAATGCAGAGAGATTTCCATGTGGTTTCTGCAAATAATTGAATCTGTCCTCAATTTGGAAGTGATGAAGCTAGATTTCTACCCTTCACCCCCCTCCCCACCCCCGTGCACAGTGTCTCATACTTAGACACACGCTCGGTGCCTTTTCCTCTCTGTTTCCTGTCCTCATTGTTGCCGTTAAGCCACATTTCTCCATCTTTCTGCTTTCTGTCTTTTTTCCCATTTTTCATTTCTCGGTGTCCTCTGTCTCAGTTTTTCTCCTACACTTACCAAAACGCCGCCCTCCCATTCCCCTTTGCTGTCTGAATCCTGAGCACACACAGACACGTGCACACATGGGACTAGGAAATCAATAGTGACTTAAATGTTTTATCATGGTGTGTCAGTGTAGTTAAGGCCTCTGTTAACCGGCTGCAGCGGGAGAATGATGCTCGGAGGGGAATTACTGCTGCCTGTGTCACAGCGCATGCACGGGGAAGATTTATTTCACACACGGTGGCCAAAGCGAGGCTTAAAAATTGTCCCAAAGTAGTTTTTGTGAATTAATTCCAATATAATTGTATCATGGAGGTGTTGAGAGTGAAACGAAAATGCAGGTGGACAGTAGATTAAGACACAGGCATGATTGAGATGGATGTTGGAGGTCTTCAGCTACACATAGACACACACAGTCTAATGAAATGAGGAATGGTCCCACATACGTTGCAGACAGAGCGCTAAATGGAGGAGAGGCACAACCATCTATCTGTCCCTGTCAGACTTTCCTCCATGCCTGTCACCTTAGGGATGACTGGATATGGATATGCACTGCAATTTTGCCTTCTTTCACTCTCAAAAGCCCAGTGGGCCTGTAACCAGGATGTTGTGTGACTGAGCTGTATTTCAGCCTAACCCTTCCTCTTAAGTTTTATGATTTGAGGTCTTCAGATCAAGGCCAAAGCTTCAGGTTAAAAGCTGGCGAGCCAGAGCTTGGTCCCTCTGTGCTCGCAAACATGCAGCCATACACAAGCAATCAGATAACATCTTTGTAATATAAGACTTTGAATCATACTGCAACATGTTTAAGTACGATGATTTCCTATTTACTCAACAGAGTAGGTGAAAAATTAGCATTTCATGTTGTTATCTTAACGGAAAGCACCTTAATTGTCAGAGTCAGTTTAGAGCTTAGTTCTTAACTAAGCGAAGGTTTTAAAAGACACTCCTGGTGGATGGAAAAAACTAAACTACTCTGTTCAGGCCAAGTATCTCCTGACACTTTATAAGCTAGCAAGCTAATCAAGGCTAAATGGCTTTTTACAAGCTCAGAACTAATAAGATGGGAGGGTAAAGTAGTTTACAGGCCATGGACTGGCGAGTTCCAAACAGGTTTTTATAGACACTGGGCAGCAGCAGGGTTACTTGGAGGAGGTATGAAGTGGCAGATGGAGTTAGAAAAAACTACCACTGTCCTAAAGAGGTGTAATATCCCTGTTTCAAATTTGATCGTGCAAACCGATCTAACTATAGTAGTTGCTGTTTTGAAAATGGTGCAAAACTAAGAGGAAATCAACACACACACACACACACTCTCTCGATTTCACCCTCCCCTCCCTTGCTTGTCCTTCTTCATCCAGATCAATAGATCAGCTAGCTATCAGACTGCAAAATGACCATATCACCTTAGGCACACACACACACATACGCACCTACACACAGTTACCCACTGGAGCACAGTTATAATTTATAAACACCGACCATCTCGTGCAGCCTCTCTCTGCCATCATCAGCAGCCATGCTGTGGTCTGTGACTTCGATGTATTGATCCAGTTATCGCTGGTTCATATGCTGTTGGACAGTGTTAAATGCACATTTTCCGTTATCATGCTGCACATTAATCAATGGCTGCTTAGGGGCAGTGACACAGGGAATGGTAAAGAATGGACATTTGAAAGCAGAGAATGGAATATACATTGAGGGATAGATGTGAAAACATACTAGGAGGCTGAAGAAATATCACAGCCACATATTTAGATTTAGAAAAGTCTTGTGACATGTGTGTCACAGACAGATCTGTGTCTGAGTGAAACCCTCACCCCTGTGTCACTCACTGTTCCTCTTCCCACCAGGGTAACAGAGGAGGAGTCCACAGCTACCACCATGGAGGCTCTGAAGGCTCGGATCAGAGAGCTGGAGCGGCAGATACAGCGAGGAGATCGATACAAGTGTCTCATCTGCATGGTCAGTGTCCACATGGCTGCACACCCACCTTTAATGGCAGACGGAGTTACATCCAGCATGTGTAAAATGCTGTGGTGGCATTTAGAAGTGAGAATGTTTTGGAAGGATTGTGGCACACCAATGGATTCCATCAGTAGGTTAAATATGTTTTTACACACTGGCCACGGCAAGGGATTGTAAAACGATGCTTCTACATAGGGCACGACTGGAGCACTTTAACTGTTGCTCTTGAACTTGTCAAAATCTGCTATGCGTAACATGAAAATGGTAATTATATCTCATCATAAACACATAAAAATCACTGACACGTCACATTTCAGACTCATGGTAGGCAGAGGTTAGTATTCCTCGTTATGATTTGTTGCAACCCTACGAGGGACAGCTAAGATGACCAGAAGCCTGCTTTCATTTCGTCACACAATCCTTGTCTGAATGCTACAAGCGATGGTGGTGCTGTGTTCCAGTGGTTTGTGCTCTTGCATGGCTTTGCAGGTCAGCTGGATTTGTGATTGATTAGAGGCCTCCGTGCCAGTATTCAGTCCCAGTCCTGCTCTGAGCTTTACAGCATGTGTAGCTGATTGATTGGACTCATGGATCAATAAAATTTAGGCACATGGTCTTTTTGGAAATAGAAAATAGAATGATTTTGTCCATATTCATGTTCATCAGAAGCTTGATAAGACTCCACCTGTGTTCCCCGCTCTGTGTCGAGTACCATCCCATCATCCTTCAGCATTGTGAATCATGCAGTGTGTGTGTGTGTGTATGTATGTGTGTGTGTGTGAGAGAGAGAGAGAAGCATGTAATTACTTACGCCAGCGCTTCCTAAAGGTCGCTGCGTGCCCGAGGTGACACTGGGGCCAAGGCACAGCGATCGATCACTCACTGCCCCTCGGACACACGGCTCTTCTCCGCTCATCTGTCAATGTCCCTCATTACACACACGCACACACACACACGCGCAAAAAGAAGCGCAAAAGGTGTGCACACTGTTGACACACACTGTGCATCTCATTCGTCTCTGTCTTTAAGTTGTCACCGCGCCGCTTCCCTGTCATTGCGTGATGTCAGAGTCGCTGCTCTGCAGATTCTGAGTTCTGGTCCAGTCACCTGGAGAACTGTTTGTGATGGCTCAACGTAGCTTTTAAAGTTAGCATCTGTTGATCCTGCAGTTAGTGTGTTACATATTGGTGTTCTGATGGTTAATTCAATAAAGAAAACTCTTAACCAGACCAGCCGAGACCCACTGGATCTAGCTTCATGTTGCAATAAGGGTCTCTGCATTTAAATGACCTGTTTGCCAAAAACTTTATTTAGCACATGGACTTCAGGCAGGCAGAATATAAGATTAGCATCGTCAGATTGCCCTTCCTCAAATGTAATGTTCTGCCTTCACAAATGTTTCAGAAGAACTAAGCAGAAAAGTTTCCATGGCAGCTTAGCTAATTCACCCACATAAAACTTTCTTTTACCATGTGTGTTTGCTGCACTGTGGTGTGTGTTCGTGTGTGTATGTGCATGCAATTAGTACAAACCCAGTTCTATGATTAGCTGCCCCCTCTTCCCCCTTACACCCCTTCCCCTCCCTTCCGCAGAGGAAGCCTGCTATCCAGTCAGGCACAGAGATCAGGAGCCTAAGGGTGTGGCCAGGGCTGCGGCCGCTGGCCAGTGAGGTTGGAGAAAGGCAGGCTAAGTCCCTCCCACTCGGCCTGTACTGCCTGTATAGGGGCCTTGTGATTGGTGGCTACGGCAGCGGCATAAAGAGGCTCCTCCCACAGCCCGTACGGAGGGTAAGGCATTCCCTCCCTCCTCTGCTGCTGTTTCTCCCCCCATCCTCCCACCTCCTCCCTCATTTCTCTGTTCTTTTCAAAAGGAAAAGAAGTGAGCACCCAATGAAATTGGGTCCATTCATGGCCTTCTCCCTCATCCTCTCCTCCCTCTGCCTGACTCCCTCCGTCTCTGCTTGCTGCCTGCCCCATATCATGTCCGTGGTTTGGTGTAGAGGTTGCTGGTTCAGTTGCTCCCCATGCTGCCTTGCTAAGTGGGTCTGTGGCTGTTGGCTGTGTTGTTCTATGGTTGGTGGTTTAATGCATTCAGTCAGGGATGTGCAGTGTTGTATTGGATCATTTGTAAAGGTCTCTGCCTGTTTGATTTAAATATTTTCTTTGCTTTTTCTCTGTTTGCAGGACTCCTACACGATGCCGCTTACCTCCATCCAGTGCTGGCACGTTCACTGTGAAGAGTGCTGGCTCAGGACTCTGGTACGAACTCCCATGTTTGCACACACCGTCAGTCCCAACAGGGTTTATGTCCGTGACAATCACACATTTCACCAGCCCTTTTACACACAACGTTCTCATGTTCACCAATCACCAGAAATTTTTTAAAGCAGTGGAAAACGTCAACAACAAAATGGCCCTTTTAGCTTGACTGAACACCAGAAAAGACAGAAAATTCCTGGAGGTGCTGACTCTCCTGATGACATTTCATACAGTCAGTGAGTTTCTGTGTTGTTGTTCCTCCATAGGCAGGAATTGGGATGGAATACTGTCCAAATCTTTTTCTCCTTTCCCCACCACACACGTGCATGAGCACACAAACAGCAAGGCGATGCACGTTCTGTTCTCAGTGGGAGAGAAGTTCAGATAGAATAGTGCCCAAAAGGCTTGTTAAATATGCTGGAATAAAGTGGTCAACTCGAGTTCTACAATGCCACCCCACCCCCTCACAGACACACACGCACGCACACACACAAACACACACACACTCACTCTCTGGTGTGGTTGGTTATTAGTTAGGCTAATACATTCAATGGTGTGCAATTAGCTGGTGCTAATGTGGTAAATGGAGCACAGTGGTCCTGCTGCTGGGAGGATAAACAGTTTTTTCATTGCCCCACTTTGTTTTTTCTCCTCCACCCCTCCTTGTGTTCCTCTGTTCATTCTCTCCTCTGATGTTGCCTCCTTTCTGAGGTCTGCGCCCTCTTTCTATCATGAATTTTCTCCGGACAGATGTATGTATAGCTGATTGGCTGTAACATGTCCAATATAAGATCAATAGCAGCTCCTAAAGAAGGTAGAAAACTGTTGTGTGGTTTTAAAAACTCCTTTTTGTTGATACCATCACTGAGGTGCATTGTTTCCGTGTGTGTAAGTGTGTGTGTGGGCACGCGTGAGTCTCACCCTCCGCGCTCTAATGTATGGAGCATTAAAGTCGTAGCCTGGAGACAGCTATAAAACCAGGAGGGCCACGCTGATCAAAGTAAATGCCTGGGAATCTAGTTAACGTCAGCTCAGCCCCTCGCTGCTTTAATGAGCGATGCAGATGGAGCGCAGCATGACGAGCACACGCCCACACACACTTCCCATCCACAATAAACACATTTTCAACACATGCAAACAGTTTCTGGTGTAAAAATGAATTGAGGCTGGTTTGCTCCTGTGAAAGATTTACCTCTACCTTTTTTTTACCCCTGTATTTTCTCTCAAGACCTTATTGAGTTCTCCAGAGCCACAAATCCTCCCAACAGGAGACCTTTAGATCTGTCGATTGCCAGCACCACCCACCGCTGAGTGTGTGTGCTGGTGTGTGCTCACCCTATAGGATTTAATCCATATCTTCCTGGCTACTTTTCAGATGATGAAAACGCTCCAGATGCTAAACTCATGTCTTCTGAATGAAAGATTGTTTCTAACTGTGTTTGAAATAAACCCAATTTAAGAGAACTGATCTGTAATTATGTGTGCGCTTGTGAATAAACCCTGACTGTTGTCCCTCCATCCTTCACAGGGCAACAAGAAACTGTGTCCACAGTGCAACACCATCACCTCACCTGGAGACCTGAGGCGTGTCTACTTGTAAAGAGCACACACACACAGCCCCCACACACACATTCTCCTCTTAGTCCCGCCGATCCATTCATCTGCTTCCACCGTCGATCACCATTTGTCCTCGCCGTCATGCGGTCGGCACTTCCAGACCCTCGGAAAGCCCCTAGCGACGAGCCACCGTCTGCAAGTCCGCCGGCTCCTTCAGGAGGTTGAAACTGGAAGAAACACAGACTGAGCTCTACTGACTCTCTGCTTGACTTGCTAAGACAAAAGAACGAGGGATTTTTTGATTCTTCGCTGTAAATGTAACTCGAGGTGCCCCTGGAGACCTCACACATCCAACTAAGCCCTGCTGAGACCTGGAAGCTTCCTGCAACTAGAGCTGAAAGGAACTTCTTAATGCAAATAATAGACTTTTTCCCCCCGTCCTCTTGGTTTTGTTTGACATTTCATGGTGCTGGACAACAGGTTCCGCCCTCAGCATTCAATACGAAGCTTCGTTTGGTTAATTTGTCCCAAATTCCATCGAGAAATCTTACCTAAACCCTTTGTAGCTGATGTGAATTTTAAAGAAAAAGGCCACTAAAACTGAGCTTTCAACCAGACAGAGACACAGCTCAGTGTCAAGTCTGACTCTCCTCCACCATCTCCTGTTTCTCCCCTTTTCGTGATGTTCTCGTGAAGTAAACTAAATTTCTGCCCCTTCCGAGATGCAGTGCAAGCACATGTAATATAGTTCTATGTATGTTTACAATGTTGAGTGTAAATGACATAGAGAGCATACACAGATGCAAACACAGAAGTATATAATATCAAAGTCATGTTTTTTTTTCTTTCTTTGAGTTTTAAGGAGGCAAGTGACTGAAAAAAACAATCTGTATTTTATAGAAAAAAATTTGCTCGGAGATCCATCCTAGTTTAATTTTAATGTACAGGAATTAAAAAAAACTATTCAAGACTAGATGGTTCAGGTTTAGGTGGTGTAATTATTTTGCAGAGTCCCTGGAAGAAGAAAATGATTCAAATTGTTTTTCTTCATAAATTCCTATAGTGCACACAGGCAAAGTGATGAAACTGCCCTTTAGGTATACCACAGAAACCCCGTCCTGTCAGAGCCCACATCGTGCTCCAATCAAAGCTTTTTCAGTTATTATGTGTCTGAAAAGGAAGCCTTTGTCTTTCTTCCACCAAATGTGCTGGGAAAAAAAGTGGCAACACTGACGGGCAGGATAATGTAGGACCACCAAGATTCAACTGGCAACCTCCAGAACCTGCAGCATCCCCTCTCCTCCTCCCCTCAGCCTTCTTCTTTACGGCAGCAGCAACCAAGGTGGTGGTGTGCTTTGTGTTTGTAAAACTATGTATTCTGTGACGTCTGTATTGTTGTAAGAAATGCCGAGAAAAAAATAAAAAAATTAAAGTTCTCAAATACCACAAGTAGTCTAGTTCACTCAAACATACCTGCTAAAATTAAGAGGGGAAACGATCCTGAGCACCAATAGGATTGCCTGATTGATTGAATTATTTTCTTATGTCATACATATTGAATCAACGCGTGGATGTTGCCGTGAAACGATGCCACCGAGTCGGTCTAGGTTGGACCAGCGGAGTATGAGATATTTCTGATCTAATACTGCCACCTGCCGGTCACACGTGAGTATGATCTCGGTGAGAATTTGAACCCGAACTTATTAAAATATATTTGGCCGTTAAGTGTCACTCAGTATAACTGGCTGCTGATTGGCTATTCTGCTTTAAGCTCCGGCTCTGTGTGTGTGTGTGTGTGTGTGTGTGTGTGTGTGTGTGTGTGAGTGATATAAATGTATATATATGAGATTGTCGTACAGCTTGTGCCAAGGGGGCGGGGTTAGCTCGGTTCAAAGTTCAAATACCGGCACAAATAAACAAAACCGGCTGATTTCATTCATAGTTATTGTTTTTGTGGAGCTAAACTAGCTGACCACTATTTTCTAGGATGCAGAAGAGAAAACTGCAGAAGATTCGCGTCTTTTTCACCAACAGTCCAGTAAGTGAAGTTAAAATCTGAAAGTTAAAAAATGTTTTTTAAATGTTATTAAACAACAGTATCTTATTATAGTGAGATGTTGTTTGTATTTATTTAATATCTTACTTGTCAGTGTTCTCTAAGATTTACTGTAAAATGTCTTAATGTTTTGCGGGGGGCATTACTTTAGGGATCTGTTGTGAGCTTATTCTTTACCCTGTTTCTTGAGCATTCAGAGCACAATAAGGGTCACAGGTGAGCAATGAAATAAGTTTAGGAATAAAATCCCTACATCATTTGTTAGGTCAGTTTGTGTCTGCTTTGTTTCTACAAATTTCTCACTTTTATTTTCTATGGTTTGGTAATGTGTATGAGAAAATGGGGCCAGGAACGAGGAGGATTGAGAACAGACAAGAACAATGTGGGGAGAAGATAAGGATGAAGATGGAAAAGCAGCAGCAAGAGGAGGAGCAGACTGGTATTTGCATCAGATCAGTAAGCCCAACCATCCACCTCCCAAATTCACTATAAAATAATATCAAAACACGTGTTATTGCCTGAAAGAGGTTCGATTTATAAGATCTAAACCACGTTCCTACACTTCTGAAAAGCTTGCTAAACCACTGAAGAAGACTCATTTGTGAGTTGATAGAGAATGAATGAATGAATGAATGAATGAATGAATGAATGAATGAATGAATGAATGAATGAATGAATGAATGAATGAATGAATGAATGGCAGCATTGCCACCTCGCGGACATAAGCTCTCTTTACTCTGCAAAAGGGAAACCTGAACTGATTTAACAGCCACCGGTAACATTAATTAGCAGGGAATTACCCTAATGTGAACTTTTCTTACCACCACTCCAGCTAAGATCTACATCCAAGCTGTGATCCTGATCAGGATTTTCTTCTGTATGACGGTGATGCAGCCTTGTAAGTGATCCTGTAAGTGCTGTCAGATATTACTAAAAATAAATGCAGTCACAGCAGAATAGACCACACAATTTCAACATAAAAGGACATACATTCTCAATTAAGATGAAAATGCATGAAAATATGTGTTTGCTATTTAGTTAGTTGTATGCTTTACTAATTGATACTATAATGTTGTGATTTTGGGTGACTCGTGTCGTGCTGTAGTTTTTATTTTAATACGGTCTTTAGCGCCATCGTGCGGCAGTTGTGAGGAAATGCACTAACGCAATTTTTTACTTTAAAATTTAAAACTAAAGAGCTCAAACCCAGTATTTAAAGTGAATCGTTTTATATGGTTCTGATCAGTTTGGGCTTCCAAGCAACCGAATCCAGCAACTTTACTTGAATGAATGAATTGCGTAATGAAGTACATCATGATATGTACACATCTTTTGATATGGGATAATTCTTTTTTAAGTTTTAACAGTAACATCGGCATGTATTCAGAACTATGTTGCTTTTTTAAATGGGACTTTCTGTCTTCAAAATTTGTCTTCAGTTACAGAAAAGCTGCTCTTTGGTAGCCGCACATCTCTTAGCTTTCTTCACACTTTCTTCGCCACACTTTTCTTCCATGATTCTCTACATTTTTGTTACATCTGAGAAAAAATTTAAAGTTGAACACTGAACTAATGGGACTTTAATAGCATTGATGAATGACTACTTTTCTGGGTATTTACTTTTGCATCCTATCTATTTTAATTTATTCATTAGTTCAAGTATTGGAAGATCTACGCCTCTGGTAGCAGAGGCGTGCGTTGACACAATTTGTCCACTAGAGGGGACTGTTTATTAGCATTCTTTTCTTTACGTCCGAACAACCAGTAAAAGTTATTGCTTATTAATACGTTTCTTTCTTCAATACTAATAAACTTTAGAAATAAATGTATTCTTCTTTTTTTTTTAGAAAAATGACAAAGAACTTAAAATATGCATAAAATCTGATTTACTGCAACTTTTGGTAGAAAATGAAGTCATCATGTTGTCATTTATCATGTAAGGAGAATAAAGAGATGAGAGAGTGGACCAGCAGCCAGGTCATCTCATACTTCTGTCCCATTCAACACTCCTCCTTTCATCTTGGGAAGACCCCCCAGGGGAGAACACTGGCCTTCTGTGTGTGCATGGGCGTGTGCGTGTGTACGTGCATGCGTTTTGTAGTGGTTGTAGTCAAGAGGGATCCTCACATCTTGAAAGCAGGGGAGATGACGGCGTAAGATAATAATGGAAAATCGTGTGTGTGTGTGTGTGTGTGTGTGTGCGCGCACGCGCTGCTATTTTAATGGCATACTTCACAGGAAATTTTTACTTTGATTGGTAATTTTTGCTGTTCATAGTAGACATCAAGAAGCAAAGTTTAATGTTTTGGAATTTCTCCAGATATCAGATACTTGAAAACATTCTCAAACTTAAATCATTTCACTAATAATCATTTTAACTGAATGTTGTGTCAGGAGAAACTGCTTTAAAAATTCTCTGAATGAACAGGACAATTAAAAAATTCTTGGGAAACAACAGCGTGAATGTTCGCCTGATCTTCATATATATACAAGGAACAAGTGGCAGTTGACGGAAAATAATGAACAGCAACAAAAACCTCACAATCCAAGACTAATAACAGGATACCGCTCAAACATTTACAGCACCAGTTTGTAAATTATCAATAACCATCAGACAGACGGGAAACATTCACTTAAAAACTCAAATACGTTGGACAAGCATCCTCAGGGTAACGCATCAGACTATTGGATCATTAGGGTATGATCAAGTTGTTGCCGTTAGGCTGTAAAAATCAAACAACTGTCAGTGCTTGTGTCTGCTCCAGCTCACATTTTACTGCAATGTAAGCAGATCTCACATCCGGCTCTGACACAGAGCCAGCGTGGCGTGACCTGGGCCTCGTGTAGAATCTATACATGAATCCAGCCACCTGAACACGGCGAGCCAGAGCAAACGTTTCTGTCACACAAGCCTTTAATCCACCTCAAGAATAATGTTGTTTGTCTGGTGTAATTTTACAATAACTTTCGTGTTGACTGAATGAATTACACTTTAAGGAACAGAAGGCCCAACTAATCCTCACTAAAGTAACGATGGTTTGTGTTTGCCTTCGCTAATTCAGTGACACACACAGACACACACACAGAAATGCTTTGTTTAAGAGAGAGCAATATAAGCTTACGTTATGTATAGAATGTGAGACTATTTGGATGCTGATAAATTTTGAGGAATGCTAAAAAACTAAGCTTTTAAAATTAAAGCTTGATCAGTGCAGGCAAATGCGATGAGTTATCTAAAGCGTTTACATCTCTAAATAATAATTACAGTCATTGCAGGAGGTATTATTTTTTTATGCAATTCTAGGAACTTAATTTGACAGCCGATTGAAAAAAGAAACGTCTCGAGGACGAGCCACAGATCTGACCAGGACTCGCTTTGAAAAACATCAAAACCCCAAAACCCCGACTCCGTTTTCATCCTTTTGAAGAAGATGACGGACTTGGCTTCAGGATATCCTCTAACAGCTGTTATCTGCCGACTAAGCTGTTTGTACCCCCCCCCGCAGATCCCTTTAACTCAGCGCTGACTCTGAGGAGCAGCAACCTTTAATCTGTGCCACAGTCTTAAACACAGAGAGGGTTTGTCAAAGGGGAGAGTCCAGCAGGACGGCCATTGGTGCTAAGATTCTGAAACGCAAACAGACAGACTTTATGTTCATACTCCTGCAAACAGTTGAACAATGCCTGGTTAGTGGAGGCTCAGCACAGACGGAGGATTGTTGTCTTCTAGTCTTAGCACCTGCGCACACACACACACACACACACACACACACACACACACACACACACACACACACACACACACACACACACACACACACACACACACACGCGCGCGCACAGAAGAAAAGCACTCTGTCCTTGACTGTTAGAAGTCTGAAGGACCAAGTTTTTCCACACAGTCACATTTAAGGCGTCAGCTGCAGCTTTTCTCCAGTGAGTGATGAATATACAGCAAATGTATTTCGGAGATTAGAAGATTGAGGCACGACGACAACATCGGAGTTACCGGTTTAATATCATGTTTCTAATCTACACATTCTAACATTTCGTTTTAACTGAGGAAACAGCTGCAAACCTGAATGAGTAGAACACCGGTAAACGTACAGAGTGTGTGTGTGTGTGGATGTAAGTGTGAGTGCACATTTGTGTGTGCTCCCAGTGGGGTGGAATGAATGGGAAGGTCAGAGGAGAGCCGTCTGTCTGTGTGAAGTCGGTGGTTGAATGGAGGTGAAGCACAGTGGCCTCAGGCTCGAGCTGACGTGCTGCCTACCTGCACGTCAGCCTGGCTGCCTTTACCCACCTGTTCAAATACATCCCTGAGCAGAAAAAGGAAGGAAAAGATGTCCGTTTTCAGATCCTGTTGTGTTGAGCAAACTGGTTCTTTCTCTCAGGTTGGTTTTCACAGTTGGCTTAAAGCAGGCGTCACCAGATGGCGGACCTCGGTCCGGATCCGGACTGAATAATGGGTCTGTCCAGACCCGCGACCAAGCTGCGGTACATCTAGGGGAATAGATTTTCTTGGAGCATTGGTCGTGGCGCTGCTGCTCCAGTAGCTCCACTCAGTGGATCTGATCAAATGGCTCGTTTACCCTGCACGACCACAACAGCAGCGCCACAGCTGTGGGCCGCTGTCAGCTTGCGCGCGCATGGCTTGCTCCAAAAGAAGGAAGGTGAATGAGGAAAACCGCTTTTAAAGATGAGTGGAGGGGAAATTAATGTTCATTCGTCCATCAGGCAGTTCAGCACCAGCGTGCCTCACATGCTCCAAAAACGTGGCATCAACGCAGCCACTTTTCATTTACTGTTTTCTGAAGATGTTGACTTTTTCTTACTTAAAGAGTTGGCATTCATTTTTTTGAGGCTGCAACCTCTTTAATTTAAGGGAAAAAAAAACAGAAAAATGTTTAAAAGAGCCACCTTTTATTTATTGTTTTCTGATAATGTTGACATTTTTACTTGAAGTGTCGGCCTTCAATTTTTTAGGCTGGGACAGCTTTAATTTAAGAGGGAAAAGGGGTTATTCTGCTTTGTTTGCACTTTTTAAAAATTTATTTCATTTTAAAGGTTCTTATTTTCTTTACTCTAAAATGAAGGCCTTAAATTTATTGACCTGGGTTACTTTTATATATGGTAAAAGAGCTAATTGTGCACTCACCTAAACATATCCTGCATTGTGCAACATGTGGACCTAGGGGAAGGTTATAAGACACAAACTCAACTTTGTTTCAAACTTTTTACATGGAGGAAATTGTAATAATTGGACCTCAGTGACTTTTAATTGAATACCCCTGGTTTAAAGTCATCTGTTAGCTGACCCCAGGTGTCCCAGAGCTGTCGGGATCGGGATCACCTCCAGCACCCAGGTTAAAAACAAGGACAAAGAGTTCTGAACCGACGGAGGGCAGGTTTGACTGACGAACGCAGAGACGACAGTCTGAGAAATGCAGACAGTGCAAACAGAGCTCTGATCAAGATTTGGTTAGACTCATCCTAGTTTTCAGCTGCCTGCAGCAGGATTGAACCAGCTATGGTGCCAAGTATTAAAATCAAGAGGTAGCGATGGGGCTCTTTTGTGCAGACTGGATTAACGGAACATTTGTATTATTCAATCGCTATTTTAATTCGTATGTTTGCATTGGTTGCTGGCCCATCTGCTCAGAAACACCCTCTGGCCTGAGGAAATTCAGCAAGCTGCTGCTTTAAATTGTGCTTCAAGTTCTTGCACACTGTCACATTCTTCCGTTGGCTTTCCACCTTTCCATTAAACTCTGAGAAATTCTCTTATTCTGCTCAGCTTCTCGTGAAAAAAACAGCACTTCTCTTCTCGCCTTCCCCATCCAGGCTGGCTCTGCTCTCTCCGTACACTTCAGGCTGAGGGATTTTGATGTTGTCCCAGACAAAAGACAATTTGGGTGATTTCCTGTGTGCCAGTGTCATATGATTTTGTCCTGAGGCAGCGCTGCTCCGCAGCCTTTTGTCTGGCAGGCCCGAGCCGTGGAAGTCAGACTTCCCTCTTTCTCCTCTTCCCTTTTCATGTGGCCATGTGTGAATGAGATGAGTCTGCAGCTATTGTGGTGTGATTTAGTGATTTATCCGAGGTATCCAGTGGCGAAGGGTTTGACGTGCAGTGTTAACTGTGTATTTGATACCATCAGCCAGCTTTTTCACAGAGCTCGTCTCTGCACAGACGGAAGACTGCAGCATTGTGAGAAACAATGGCTTTTGTTGTGTTGGATAAAGGAAGTTTTAGAAAGGGTATTCGTGATCCTGCAGGATGCGGTAGAAATGATCAGAATCCTGGTGTACTGATGGCAGCTTGTGTGCTCACAAAGTTCAAATTAAAGAACCCGATAAATGTCAGTCTGGATTAAGCATTCCGGGCATTCATCATGTTTTCCTGTTGTCAATAAGGATGCACCGGGGATTGAAGCAGAACTGGCAGGGTGCAGTGTGCGTGAACATGTGTTTAAAATGTCAGACGATTGAATGGATCGACTCGGCAGGTTGGAATGAGCTTAATTATGAAGGAAACCAGCACCTCTGGCTGCCCCGGCTTGTCCGTGACCCGGGGGTGTTCTGTGGATGCGGTCCATTCTGAACATGATCTATGAAGTTGAGATTCAAGCCAGAAAATGGTTTGACAAGAACGAAGGTTTAGGAATAGAAATACACCTGAATTTAACTAATGTCATGTATCAGTTATTGGCATCGCCATTACAACCAGAAAAACGACCCGACTGGAAATTTCAGGGTTTTTTTTATTCCCCACGCCACAGACAAAAAGTCAGACAAACATGTCTTTATGCAGACTTTTGATTAAGGTAAATGATGCTTTATAAAAGTTTGCAGATGTTATTATGCAGCAGAAAATCTTCTGCCCATGAATCAAACTCACATTCTGAAAGTTCTGCTATTCTGCAGACGTGTGCACCCTGGACACAGCAGGTGCAAACCAGATGGGTAATCTTGTTTAACCATGTTATGATTATCATTTATGAGGGGGGCCTTATCAAACTTGCAGTGGAGGAGGAGAAATACCAGGATGTGTTTTTTTCCTTTTCGAGATGCCAGTTATTGATTTTTTGCTCTCATTCGCATAACAGAGATGATGAATTACCATTATTGGCTTAATGGCTGTTATTTGATCCAAATCAAAGGCGGTCTTTTATCATAATGTGGTTACCAAGTGCAGATAGTATTCAGACCTGATCTAGACGCATACGAGGCCAAACAGTTATGTAATGCTTGAAAGCCTGCCTGCCTGCTGTAGGTGTTGTGTGGCTAAGCTCATATTTCCAAGTGTTGAGCCACTGCACCGGGAAAAAAAAGCCTATGTGATGACCGTCAGCAGTCTGATTCATTATGCCTTCCAATATGAGAGAATCACAGTTTAAATTTACCACTAACATTGTAAACAGGTTCTTTATTTCCATACGTGTGGCATAATATAATTTACACGAATAGTTATAGCAGCGGCCGGTAGAGGGCAGTATATTTCATTGATAAATGGGTCCGTTTCGGCCCTTATTCCTGCTGTTAAGTTTTGGAATGAGCAGAGAAATTCAATTGGAAGTAAAAGTGTCCTGAGCATCCATCTGCTTTGTAATCTAGTCATGGTTTTTAGTCTCAAGTTTTGCCACATCAGGATTCTTCATGTGGAGAATCCAAATTACACTGAAGCATGTGTTTTATGTGTTTTATGAGTTTCCTTCAACATTTGTGCCAGGTCAGGTTTATAGGTAGTGAAGACATTGTGCACACACTCGTCTGCCTCATGGCATGAACTCTGATAACTTACACTCCAAGAGAGGCTACTCAGATGAGTGTGTGTATGTGTGTGTGTGTGTGTGTGTGTGTGTGTGTGTGTGTGTGTGTGTGTGTGTGTGTGTGTGTGTGTGTGTGTGTGTGTGTGTGCGTGTGTGCGTGCGTGCGTGCACAACAGGATAAGTTGTGGTTGATACATCACGTCTCCTCTTCCTTATCAGTTGATTATGTTTATGAGTTGTCTGTATGAACATAATGACTCTGTGGAACCCACTTTACACACACACACACACACACACACACACACACACACACACACACACACACAGAGTAAATGGTGCACTGGGAAGTTTTAATGGAGGTTTATATGATGCTTTATCAAAAGTGAGGTTTACAACTATTTCAACAGACGTTATTTCATCTTGCTGATGCCTGATCTTGGTGGCAGAAAAAAGTAATGAAATCCAAGGAGTCAGGGAGGGTGAATTTGACAGGACATGAGTCACTGGGACACTTGAAAGGTTTGACTCGAGCAGCACATGACATGGAGATGAAAATCAAAGCGTAAGACAAACAAATTGGCCGTCAGAGTTACGATCAGCGTTTCTGCTGTTTGATGTTGACAGCTATGCCCAGCATGCGTGGAGTTTGTGTATTTGTCACTCAACCTTTGAGACTTAAAAAAAAAAGTGGAGAAATTAATGCGGTAGCAAACGAGCAGAGACGGGATGGAGAGAGAATGAGGTCAGATGAGAGTTTAAAGATAAAAACGCAGAATTCCGACTATGGGGCTGTTCAGATTGGTGATAATACTGCTGTGGTGCCACTGCTGCAGAAGCATCTAAATAGAAAATCTCCCCCATCAAATCACGGCATCATCTGAGGCCTTTGAAGCCCCTCAGCAGCGAGACCCGATGTTTCCTCTTTGCATTACCAAGCCAGTTTGTGGCTGGCTTCTCCAGGACATTAACAATACACGCCTTGATCGGTGTGTGCTCATGTGTATGTTATAATCCAGTCAGCCAGATTAAGCAAGATGCACCACACCGCTCGGAACTGGCATTGCTCGTTTTTCCGCTCTCCCCGTGACCCCGATGCACATGAGGCAAACATACACAAACGCATACAGACGATAATTCCCCTAATGACTCTGACGCTGATTTGTTATGTTTAACGTAGCTTGACATTATTAAAATCCCAGATAAGGAATTAAACTAAATATTATGCTGGTAGGATTTAATTTACATTCTTCTTAAGTTGTCTCCCGATCGTTTAAACTTGCATTGAAAGTCTGTTTTATGGAACCATGAAGTCGGACATAACGAACCCAGTTTTAGTAACGTGTTTATACTGATGAGCAAACAGACATACAAAAAGACAGTGGATGTAAAAGAAATCCTGTTTGGCTGTGATGGCGAGATACCAACACAACTGTGCGAGAGCAGCTTGCCGCCAAGCCGCTAGCACCACTGATCAGGAACACAAGCCTGCACATGATAGTTGTTTTCACCGGGATTACATTTTTTTTTTTTTTTTTTTATTAGTTGTAAAATCATTTTTAGTTTCCTGGTCCATCTGGTTTGAACCTTTGATGTGTGCCATGAATGTGTTGGAAAGCTGGCCGCACAAAGCAGCTCAGTTTCTAATGGTGCTACTGGCTAATAGCCTCCTGAGGGCCAGCATTTCCTCTGCAGAGGGAAGGACGCGGAGCCACAGCAGCCCTGACAGCCCACTGAGGGATCCAGTCTACTTCCCCCCACTTTGGCTAGTCTCCATCAGTTATAGACCCACATCATTAAAATGGGCCAGTGGGGGCTTGTTAGCAATCTGGTCTGGCCTTTTCTGGTCTCCAACAGCATATGTTCATAGAAGAGAAATATACGGAGCCTTTTTATCAGCCATTACCGAGGTTTATTTTGTTTGAAATATCTCACATTTATCTCAAAACAAAGCGTCATTTATATTTCATGTCATTTATATTTCAGTTTTGGTGATAGTGAATGTTAATATTCATTGATTTTTGGGGAGGTGTCAAGACAGGACTCATGAACCTGGGGTTCACAGGCCACACAGAAAGTGGGGATTCCAGGGGGTTTTTCCCCCCTCACTTCCTACTTCCACGGTTGAGGTGAAGAGTGGAGACAGGACACTGTGGGAAGTATTTCACCCAGACTGATAAAGCAATGTACATTTAATGCAGGGCCACCCGTTTATGGGAGAAAAAAAAGGGGGGTGTTGATTTAGGGACCGAGCCCATTGTGGCCAATAATAAGCAATTCAATTTAGAGTATTTTTTTAAATGCACGAGGAAAAACATTTAAACTTTCTTTATAAATGTTGCTCCTAGACAAGATGTGGAGGCAAACAATAGCAATGAAGCTGACATTAGTCCATAAATGCATCTTCATCATAGAACTCTGGAAGAAATTTAAATGAATCGTTCAACACAGATGAAAGCAGCTGCCACTGAATGTGATACAGTTACATAAGACAACATTCATAATTTATGTACAATTAAACAATGATACTGCTTCATTCAAAACAATGCATGCGACCTGCAGTGCAGTTAAGGACGTAATTAAAGTGTTCAGGAGTGGAGAATTACAAAAGAATGTCTCCACCCATTCTTTTCTTTAAATACACAGAGAGAAGAATCCAGTCAGACAGCACTTTCAGAGCCGTGGGCGTGATGAGGGCGCGTGATTGAATTGGTCAAGTCACGTTGGTGTTTATCTCAAGCAGTTTGTCCATTTTTTACCGATTCTCAGTCACGACTATTTGGCAGAGGCTTGTTTAAGCCAATTGAGAAACCTTTTCTCATTCTTGGAAGCAGTTTTTGAGTGGTTTTAAAAGTATTAAAAATGAAATCTGATCTGGAAAAGCAGAATGTTTTTCTTGGATCCTCATTTCCACTCAGAGGTTTGTTTTTAATTTTGTTAATAGCTATCAAAATCGCTTCTTAAAATCAGCTTCCTTTTTTTTTTTTTCTTTTTTGCCATTCATCTTCTTCCAAAGCTTACTTTCTCTGAAGTCATTAATTACCCATGTGAGTGCCGGTTTGAATGCCGATTTCGCTCGGGGTTAAATTCCTGAGTGCTGCTTGCAAAGCTGATTCACTTGAGCTAAACAGTACCATTACTGTCATTCTGGATTTGATCAAGGAGTTCTCCGCGAACATGCGTGTGCACCGAGGTTGGTGTGTGCCAGTGGGAAGACCATAGGAATTCCAGTTGGCACAACATGGGATGGGTGGAGGCGTGTCCAACTGGCAATATCAGCTGGCAGGATCGGAACGCTTCTTTTATCCATATACAGTACTTAGCGTTAAATAGGCCTGTTTAGATTGTTTTGACTATTAGACATGAATTAATACAGTCTGGTGTAATTGGTGTGAAAATGAAAGAGCTTGGAGGTGCAGGAATTTTAATTGACCTGGGCCACTTCAGAGAACTAGAGGTATTTAAATTGAAATGTCAGGGTAATTATAGCTCAGAGTAAAGGTTGTCTACTCACCTGGCTGCAACTGATATTGAGTGATTAAGATGTATAAGAACAGAACTGTACCCATGTGAAAATGCATTAAGTTAACCAAGACAAAGTTGCGTCCCTCAAAATCTGTGTTTTCTAAACTCTGAAGCCTTTTAGTCGTAGTAAGTACAGTTCTTGCAAAAATGTCAACATTTTAATTGCAATTTGCAGTGTAGCTGTCTTTCATTTTGTCATTTTTGTTTACGCAGATACAATCATCCATTTCGGACTACTGCAGCTGGAAGGCTCAGAAAAAGGGCAAATCATGAGTGAGCTGGATAATTTAGCGGAATGGTGGTATAGTGATGGTGGCAGGCTCAGACCTGGTTTGATCTTTATCAGCCGTGAAGCTGTCAAAGGGGAGGATGATGCCTTCAGGCCTCTTCTTTCAGTCTCCATACTAATGGATTTTCTCTTATTTTCCAAGAGGGAAGAGAGCTTTACTTTTACAAGCAATCACTGGATTTCTGTCAGCAGCAGCAGCAGCATCAAGTGTGTGTAGCGATGAAATATGGTGGCACATGTTTCATTTGCAAGCTTGAAATTTAGACTTTTCTGTCTTGTCTGGATCATTTGCTCAAGGAATTATGGCAGTGCGGCTGTTGACGTGCCAAGTTTTGCAGTAAGAGCGATACTGAACATCTTAACATTGCCTTTTTATGTAGACAAGCTGGCAAAGTGTCAGAATATTAACAATAAATGAGCAGTGTTTTGTAGTAAAGTCATCTTAGTGATGTAGTTCTAATAAAACTGTATAAGTGACATGACTAAGCCCCACAGTAGATTCAAACCAAGCAGGAAGTGTGAATGGATTATATTGGTGTGGAGAGGAAAAAATGCTACGACAACGGACTTTTAGTTCCAAGCCAAGAACTACAAAAGGAAGGAAATGTAGCAAACCCCACCAAAGTTCAGCCCAAGAGTTTCTTCCATCTGAAAGCTGCCTTCCTCAGCACGCTTTACCCCGTCTCCATTCAGCCAAACTCTAAAATATGGCATTCTTAGTACTTTATACTCTACAAAAATTCCTTAGTACGCCGAGTTAACGCAAACAAGAATTCACCACAACCAATGTCAGTTGTTGAATGGAACTTTGGCACTTGCATATGACCTTTTCTTGAGTTGTACCCGAGTTTTCTACTACTTCTAAAATTCACGTACACAGTTGTGTGACTCTCACTCGATCTAAACTGCATGTTCGTGACAGTTCAGGTTATTTTCAACAGGCTATCAATGCTAATTCAACATGAACTCTTGGATGACCGAGTTAAACTTTGTTCTGTCACGGAGGCTTCCAAAGGATTTACCATCCATCCACAACACTGTCACTCACAAATATGTGCATAGTGGCAGTATGCACCCAGCATGCAGAATATGCTCCACAAACAGTCGTAAAACATTTGATATCACACATGTACACCTTCACTTCTGAAATGTCCATGAAGTGTACGCAACACGTATGCACATAGATTCTGACTTAAGCCCACAAGGTCATGTAGAAGTTAAAACAGCATCGTGTGTTGTACTGCATACATGTACACCATGTACACCTGCACGTATATGGTGTGGATTTATATACTCGGGCCTGTAGATACACACATTCCGCCACAAACATGAGCTTGTTAAGTACACAGTGGTGGACCCTGCCCTGTCATATTGACACTAGCTGCAGTGGGCTTGTTTCTCCTATAACGTGACTGTTCCTTTAGTGCTTCTTTACACACCTTGATCCCTGTGAGAGATTATAGGTAGTATTTGCTGTTGTCTTTGCGCCGTCCTCTTAATAATGACATGTTGGCTTACTCATCCTGAATTTAACCGTCTTTGTTATGCATGGTTGTGTAAATATGTCAGACTCGCTACGGGTGAATGTGGAGGGACAAGTTTGGGATTAAGACCTTTGTGTGGCACATCATCAAACCTTGCGAGGTCAACTGGCGTCCCATGTAGCACACACACACACACACACACACACACACACACACACACACACACACACACACACACACACACACACACACACACACACACACACACACACACACACACAAATCACCCCCTCGCCATTTTTCAGTATACCTTTTTTCTTTGGGCACATTATTAAGCTCAATAAACAAGATCTGTCAGACGCACTCACTGCATTTTTTAGTGGGCTTCGTTGGTGTTTCTCCTGGAGTGTTATTTGCTGGTATCTCGGGACTCTCGGGGCGTTTGATATCGTCCCCTGCGGTGCCCTCTTTAGCCCCTAGTGGGGCAGCCTAAAGGCTAGGGCAAGCCTGTGATTGTAGCCCCCTGTTGTGCTGGGAATGAGGGGCCTGCCTCCCTCCAATTACACCCAACCCAGCCCCATGAAACGCAAGGCTTTACGGCTCTTATCCAATATAAACCCCAGGCAATAGAGGCCAGGGAGAATAGGGCAGCAGCAGGTAGTAATGGAGCTTAAATGGCAACAGGCATTCCACAGTGTGAGGCCTCCCATTGCAGGAGACAGGTAGAGCGACAGGTGAGGGATGGATGGTGTAGCCTCAGAGGGTTCACACACAGAACATGTGAACACAGTCGCATCATAACATGCCTGTGCAGGCAATGACACACATGCTCTATATTCTCTTGAGCTATAACGTTTTGCTTTCTGACCTCAGACGCTAAATAATATGCTTCATTTAAGGATATTTCTTGTGTCTTGGACTTTTTTGTGCCACGAAATGTTTTCAACACGCATTTCAATCAAATGCTCTGGGCACTGCAGTAATTCCAAGTCTGGGAACAAATAGAGATGTTTGTGTAGTACCAATAGCTCAGGGGGAAGGTTTGGTCATTTATTCTGACGTGAAAAACTCTGGCAGGTTGGTGAACACGAGCCAATCACATCAGCACTCGGCTCATTCCCATTGTTTCTCAGCAATTTTAAAGCTTATTTCAACCAAACATCAGATAGCAAAATAAGCTGCAGGCCAGCCATAAATAACGTTATTTTATGGTAGGAGGGTCAGAAAAGGGGGTTGGACAGGTGTTGTAGCCCCTGCTGTGAGACCAACTGGGCAGCCCCATGAAGCACAAACCCAGGAGGCTGCAACCATCACTATGGATCGAACCAATGCTGTTGCGTTTTTTTCCCTTTTTTTTTTTTTTTTTTTGGTTAGAGACACAACTCCAACAATAAGGCATTCACCAAAGAGAAACCAGTGCACACAGACTGACTCAGTGGCAAATGAGTCACCCTCCCAGTCAGGTGCACCCACTCTGGCTTCACTAGAGACACACGAGACTTGTTACCTGCAGCTTTAGCCAAGCACACCTGAAAATTTTCAATTTTCACTCTGAATGTGTTCTGAATACACTCCCAAAAGGGGTATAAACCCAAGTAATTCTGCAGAAACGCAACATTTTTTCACATCTTCTTCACATCTTTGGTGTGTCTCAATGTCGCAGTGTAAAAGACACAATCCACTGTTGGTTAAACCGATCAGCCAAAATGGTTTTGTGGCTAAGGAAACCATTAAAAATGCTCGCCCTGACAACATGTGCTTTTCTGTATTTGTGCACGGGAAACTCTGCAAGAAAGCATGATTTCAACTCAGTTTGAAATCAGAAATGCTGCCTTTCTGTGCTAATGACTGCTGTGGATCCAATCCTCCACCATCCTTTCTTTATTTTAATGTTGTACTGCTAATGATTCCTATATCTACAGGTGTTTATGGTGTCGTAATACTTCAGAATTTTTATTTTTTATTTTTTAATGAAATGAAGGTGTTAATTAGATATTTAGATCACACTTGTTCCCTGGGACGGATGATTGTGATCGATTGTGTTACCCATCAAGGTGACTGACTCAGACGGGCCAGCTGGGAATAAATGCTTGGGTAATTAATGCATGTCTGCACTTTATTTGTGCACAATTAAACAGATTCTTTTGATTTCCATTAACACTTATACCATGTACAGAATACAGAAACAGGGGAAATGAGGTGGGAAAAGGTGTTGGCCAGGTAAATGTGCCTCATGCTGCTTGCCCACTGTGCAACTCCATGGGGTAAAATCGAGTCATCACACCCACTGCAACTCCCTCCACGGTGTTTCATTCACTTTGTTCGCATTTTAAATATGGTAACACGAGCTCTGTTGTACGTCCTCTTTCCTTCATAATGATTAGTGATTTTATGGTGGGAGAGACCCCAGGAAAGGGGGTGGCCAGGTATTGTTGCCCCTGCTGTGAAGCCCAGTGGGCAGCCCCATGAGGTACACATTCAAATAAAAGGTACTAATGTCACTTATATTTAAAAAAGTTTTTTTTTTCTGTAAATGTGGTAGAAAAAAACAACAGTAATCTAAATATGCTTCATTTCATGATTTAGAACGGCATTTAATTAATCTGTAAATGTCATAAAAACAATGAATCTGACTCATGTCCACGCCCAAAAAGCTGCAGTTAGAACTTGCAGTGCCACTGAGCGTGAGAGATACCAGTTCAAACCAGTGCAGTACTTCCATTTAGACTCGCTTGGCCCTGCATCAAAGGAAATTCTGATGAATGTGAGGGCCATTTACGTATGCAATCAATAACTTTAAGATTTGTCTCCGCGGCAGCAACAGGGAAACATTCCATCATAGGCTTTCCTTTTCCACCATTTTTAACTGGTTGGCCTAATTTACATCCCGCTGCCACTGACAAACTACGCAACACGTCGGTGACAAAGGCAACACGCACACAGACTCTGCTCATTGTCTTCAGCAGCCGCCGCTCTGTTGGTGTTGGCACGTCATCGCGTGTCTGTCACTGCTGTTTGTCTTTCTTTCCCAACGCCAGCTGACCCCCAGCATCTGATCTGCAGTTGTGGAAACGCTTCCTCCCTACCAGGAATTCAGCAAAGCAATTAACAAAAGCTCTCTGATGTCTTATCACGGCCACAAAGCTGTGTGTTTATGCATGTTTACATGTACGTGTGTCTCTATGGAAAGTATTTTTATAGAGCCTGTGGTGTGGCAGAAACACAAACAGTTACTTTTGCCAGTCAAGGGAAACTGGCAGCTCTGTGTTTATAGAGCAACGAACTCGTGTGCTAATAAACCACCATGTACGAAGGCATGTATGAGGATTAGTGATAACGAAGTACGAACCCAATCTTGTCTCACCATAGGTTAAAGTATACACAGCCTTATTTTACATGCATGAATGAGTCTACACAATGGCAATATTCCAACACACGTTTCAGCCATATTTACTGCACACAGAGGTGGAGTGTTTGAACAAAAAGGACACTCCGAGGATGCATCTTCAGCCAGCATCTGCTGAATGAGGAGCCTTTCAAAGGTTGGGAAGTGATTAGGGGCACCTCTGGAGTATGGCTTTTCTTCTTCTGTGGCAGGAGCTCTCACATGGTCAAATGTCACGCTCAGAGATCATCATGTAAAGCCTGAGGCCCTTCACCAACTTGTAGTCTCTCATTCCTGGAGAATAAAAAAAAAATGTTGAAACAAAAGGATTTTCACATTTCGTTTCAGGTTAGTTTTGTCATTTTAAATGCAAAGAGAAGACTGTCGGACACAAGTCCTTTATCTGATCAGGATTCCTTCCAGTTATTACTGTAAGATGACCATATTTAATTAAGAATAACCCCCAATCAGGGTGCATAAACTCCATTGAAGTGCCATTGTAAAAAAGGCCTATTTGTTTTGGTTGAAGTTCCTGAAACAACCCCTGGTTGTAAACTTTGGATTCTCCTCTAATTTGGAGGGCAGAAGCTGTAAAGATGCATTTTATTACTGCTGATATCTGACTCGTATTAGGGCTCTTTTGAGAGGGCCCCACACCTTAAACCCTGACTAGTTTCTTGTAACAAAATTAGCTTATTTTCTAAAAATTACCTTTATCTCTCTGATGATATATTTAACCTTGATGCAATTATCATAGTCTGAATCCGTTTTGCTCTCTGTTCATGGAAGAATCTGCTGAGTAGTTTGTTTTCCGCTGATGTCGGGTGTTTCAGGAAACAGATGTTGCTGCTGATTTTTTTTAAAATGCCGTGACCACCTAAAGCTCCCCAAGATAAAACTCGTATGATTACTTTAGGCTATTGTTTTGGGTTTTTTTTGTTTGTTTGGTTTTTTTTTTTTTTAACCCTTTCAATACATGAAATGGAAAAAAATAAATAATATCCCAGAGAAATATATGGAAAGCTATTTTTAATTTCGATCAGACATTTAAAAACCTTTAGTCTCTATTTTTGTCATTTTATTAAAAGTAAAAAGTGAAAAGAAGAGCTATGTCTCTCAAACTATTGTTTGGGAACATCATGTGTGGATGAAAGGCAGCAAAGTTTGTGGATTTGGACCTATGGGCACAGAAACAATAAAGCCCTGAATTAGCATCCCGCTGTTTTCGGCGGAGTCTTCTTCCCTCTACTTACGGGGTAAGATGAGGTGTGGTGCTGGATCTCTTGCTGAGTCTCAGGTGTGTCCAGGATGGGTGGACTGCATCACACTCCCCCAACCCCCCCTCAGAGCTTAAAATTCTCCCGAATCTCTCTTTCTCTCTCTGATCTGAGGAATATCTTGGGAAGCCCTCCATGTGCATCCCCCTCTCACACACTTACACACAGCGCACTTAAACTAAGCTAAATTAGGTCACACAATTAGAACAACTACCTGAAATACAGCATGGCAGATTAATTAATGTGTGCGTCCGCTGATGTTTATTAAACAGAGCACAATTCATTTGTTCTGCTTCACACATTCCGTACATGCATCCATCCCACAGGGTGAATCAGTGGAATCACTGGTCTACATCAGTTACCTGTTGTTTAAGCTATTCTGGGCGCTCCGAGCGCGTGCAGAGAGACCCTTGACCTCTGCTAGAGGTTCCATAATTGGGCCTGTGTATTTTTATTTCTTCATCAGTGACGCCATTGAGGACAATATGCTGTGACCTGAAACCTGTTTTTAGTCTCTGCCAGCTTCCTTTTTCCTTTACCCAGTAATTCCAACACACCTGAAACCTTTTTCCATGGATATTGGACCGAGTTGTTTGCTGGAACACAAACTCAAGCGTACAAATGAGATTTGCACCTCAATGTTGTGCATCTTTATGATTGGATTGGTTTAATTTAAAAATAAACATGTTTTGAAACATTGGATTTAGAGGATTGTGAAATAGTTTGTTTTATATTTTAGAATTTTTTAAAGAATCCACAGTGGCGTTTAAGTAGCTGTCTGGGGAATTCAATGGGTCCACAATAAAATGCATTCCAATTTAAAAAAAACCCAACAAAACTCCCACATGCAAACTCAAACTACTGAAAGACCCCCCTGCTGGGATTTAAACCCAGAGCCTTTGTGCTAAGAGCTGCATGCCAATGCAGCAAGAGGAATCGGTGGTTAACAATTACAAAATTAAATATTTTTGGTGTAAATATTGAAGGTTTTTTTTACAGAGTTTTTTTTTTTTTTTTTTTGCTTCCTTGGAATTTTTACTTTTCAGTCTAGTAATATTTTCTGAAATAAAATTTTGTTTTACAAAATATTTGATTAAGAAAGCATACCAAGATCAATATTTGAGTCAGCAGTTCTGTGATTAGCAAATCAAATGGATGGTTTATTACAAGTGAGATGCTGTGAGGTGCTCGAGAACCAGAAGAGAAAGCAGGATGTCAAAGTGAATGACTGGACCCGTATTTGTTTTTTCTTCTGGCAGACATTATCAAATCTTTGTACATCATCTGCTGTGAAGCTGTGCACGTTGGTTCACAGCCGAAGTGTGTCACTATGGGAACAAACACCAATCCTCACAGGAAGCGCATCCACAGTTGTCCAGTATGAGCTGACACGTCATACCGATGTCGCCAGAGGTCACATGCATTCTGCTGCGGCAAAATAAACATTCCTGATGGGAGAGTCGTGGCAGTCTGCACGGATGCCACCGTAGAGACATTAACTGGGGGGTAAACAGGCAAAAATGGGTGCAGATAACAGATGATGGAATGGAAAACCGAAAGTCTAGAACCTGCTGAAGCATGACTAACATGTACTGCTGACAGACAAACCCAGGTTAATGTCAGGAATGATTGCTGCATCTGCAGAGATAATAATTAATCTTTTTAGACTGATGATTTATTTCAGTCTTCATTCACAAACACTGACAACAGCCCCGGGTGTGAAACTGTAAACACACGTAACACATGTAAAGTCTCACATTTGCCCCTTTTTCACTGGGATTCAATGACTATTATTCTCCTCTTGAAGCTTTTCATACAACACCATGTGGCATCGCCATTTTTTTGCTATGAGTGTCCTTACTCATCAAGTGTTTTTGTCCGTCATTTAATTGGCATGAGTGTGGCTCATACCCTCGTGCCAAGCCCTCTAGAAAATGACGGCCGGCAGCCTGAGTGGAGTTTATTTGTCTGCCTTTCAGTTGGACGTGAGAACGTAAAGCTGATGTTTTGTGTGGCCGTGAAGGACAAGAGGACCAACCATTGTCCCATAACATTATGGTCTAGAGAGAATCTATGCAAAATTCTTTTTATATTATTCATTTTTACCTGGGGTTTTGTTGTTGTTTTTTTTAAACCTTGAACAAGGAAGCATTGTTGGCAGTTGTCCTACATGGAAAACAAAATGCATTGCAAATTGTCGGTTATTATGGTTATTAATGGACTGGAGGTCAGTTTTGCAAAGCAGGGAACGCTGAACTATGTTAAACACGTGGAAGAAACATCGCATTTACTTTTCTCATGCAGCCTAACTGTCAACATAAAGCACAATATGGCCAAGATTTACGAGAACATCAGGTGGTGACAGCAAAGACAAGCCTTCAAAGTTCAGATGAAAAAGCAGATATGAGATGAATCTGCCCGCAGGCTTCCAAACGGCTCCTGCTAAACTTAGCATAATGACATTTACCCGCTCATCATTTCATTGGCACAGTCACGTTTCACAGCTCTGGGCTCAGTTTCAACAGTTTTTGGGTTTGTTTTTTTTTTTAAATACTTTTATGTTTTCCTCTGAGCTGACTGTAACTGAGGCCATGAAGAGGAAAGGATAAAAGGGACATGAACACAACCACATAAATATACTAGATGTGGTCCATGCTGATACGGGCATTAGGACACACACACTTAAACATGAATATTAAATGAAGCCTGCTCTTGTGGAGCCATTTTGTGTCTTGAACCTGCTTCATTTACCTATTTTAGCATAAATGCCAGTAATTCATCTAGCCAAGGATGCCCAAACATTTTCTATGATCCAGCACAGAGGTCAGAGAGAGTAGGCCAGTTCATAACGCTGACAGAGAAAAATGAGAACCAGGAGGGGGGGAGATTAAGGAAGCAAGGAGTCACTGCGAAGGGCTTTAGTTACGCAGGCAGAAAATACAAAGTGTCAAGAGATGGAGAGAATGGAGGAGTCAGTCTATCCAAAGAGCTGTCAGAGGGTGACAGGTTAGAGGGCCTGGGAGCTGAAAAGAGGTGTAACACAGATAAAGGATAACATGTCACTGAGGGGTTGTACTAAAAAAAAAACCACAATGTAAGGTCATGGTCCCTGTGCTCAAAGAACTGTTTCCTCAAAGAGAAGATGAGAAATGATCACATGAGCTCTTCTTTCAGGGTCCATCATTTAAAGGAAGACTGCTGGAGTGCTGCTTTTGTTTGAAAATGAAAATGGTGCCCTGTGATATCCAACATCCACACAAAAACAGCTTGATCAGCCAACAGAGGTGCAACACACTGGAATCACTTTTAGAACTTAAAACTAGAATAAAATGAGGTCATAAAGAGCCACAAGTTTAAGAGCATTCTCACCTTTTGGAGCAACAACGAAGAATAAATAGTTGCATATTAGTCAGCAACTAATTGTTGCTATGACAATGTAAGTCACCTTATTTATGGCAGCATAATGCATAATGAGAATGTCACTATTGGAGCTGTAGGAGCAGGAGCTGAAGTCTTATATAAAAATAGGCTAATGATATCAAGAACTGTGTTACCATGCTACTTATACACCGAGCCATTGTTTACGTTGAAAGTACAGCGCACGTTGGACAAACACCTTTAACGAGCCAAAAAGTGACTATTCACTGATTCTTGCATGTCAACTTCCTATTGCAGATATTTCAGGGAGTCTTTTTTTATCGAGATGGATTTCAGCCATTAAATTTATCACCTTTACTTGCCTGTTCAGGCACTGCAGCTGTTACACACTCCACTCCACCACACACGTCAAACACCTTATTTTGTATCCCTTTTATGATATACTCAGGCAACTGTTGCCCCAGTTTTATTAGCGTAGCTACAAGATAAAACAGGAACACGTCACAGGTAACAGTCGAGACCTGAGAATTCATTCAAGACCTTGGGGCACACGAGGTGTCGAGGGGGTAAAAGGTCAAGGCTATCCGTCAAGCTTGGGTGAAACTCCTTCATTAAGGCTTTTCCTGAAAAGCACACTGATCCTGATAAATTCTAATGGATATCTTTTAAAGATTTTTGCATTTTCCTGAGCAGAGTACAAAAGCTTAAAGGGTAAACAGTTAAGGATTAATATCAGGTGTCAGACAGGACCAGTTACATCGGATGATTCCTTCATCAGACATTCCCCATCTCGCTTTACTTTAACAGTGTGATTTTGTTCAGTCAAGTGTCAGCATTCCCTTTGAAACAGTTCCACCAGTGATGCATTTGTGCGAGCGGAAACTGTTGTGTCTTTCAAGTGTACCAGACAAGATCTACTGTATCCTTAAAGGATATTAACAGAACATACATGAAAGCCAGCAAATATAGTTGGAAGCAATGCCAACAGCCCACGCATGCATGTACACCTGCATTACTGCTATTAGTGGGGCCTTTAACCTCCATTCATTTACCGTTCTTTTGTGCAGCCCAGTCAGTTTCTACCTGAAACTGAACCTGAACCTTAACACACATTTAATGTACATCTTCACCAAGAATTCTTTTGATAATGTTGTGTGACCTCAGTGTGTGAGAGAAATCTCTAAATTTGTACCCCAGTATCCTTGGAAAGTATCCAAACCTCGATTATTTTATTCAATAGGCTTTTAGTAGGAGCATTATATTTAGCAGGCTTTTTTTTTTGTCTATTTGTCTATCTAGTGTGTGTGTGTCTGTGTGTGTGTGTGTGTGTGTGCGAGCGCACGTGAGTGTTTCAGCTGGTTGGCATGATAACCTGTCTGTTGGGGGGTGTATGGTTTCAAGTGTGGATGAGCTCCCGTAGGAAACCAGTGAGTCCCATCTGTCTGGAGGGGGCCTGAGGCATTAAAGCAGAGAAAGGTTCCAGCCACCACAGTGAGCTGTTGCGCCTCTGGGAGGATTAATGAAGTCGCGTACGTCGCATCTGTGGTATCAGATGAAACCAACGTGAACCATTTCTCTCCCCCTGTCTGGTCCTGGCACCGGCAGGTATGTTGAATAGGTACACAATTCTTTAGCAGGAGCTTTTCAAAGAAAAGCCATGACCATAAACTTTAAGTTAACTTAAATTTAATTATATTAACAATAAGTATTTATTTATTTATGTTCTTTCTTTATTAGTACTTGATGTCACAGGAAAAAAAAAAAAGAGAATTAACTGTGTCCTTTTTGCTCCAAAAAGGTCACCCAGACTCCTGTTTCCTCATCCTGTTGAATTACTGGCATCTTTTTTCTTCTGTGCTAATTCATCTGCTGTGTTAAATAAATTAATAAATTATCAAATAAATCAACAGTCTAGTTGACTGAGACAACAAATATTTCATGTCATGTGGCTCTATTGTCAAAACTTAGAAACAAGTTTGTACCGCTAGTTATTACAGTGGCAAATGTTTGATTATTTTATGTCAAAGTTATCGTTGTGGTTGAACAAACCAGCTGCTACAGTGATGTTAGCACACAGTCAAGGTCACTTCATTTCTTTTTCTGATGGAGCCCAAACCAGCAAACACTGACAGGTAGAGAAACATGCTGGCCACGCCCAACACCAGTAGACTAACTTTATGCCATTGGCCAAATCTGCAAAAAAAAACGAGAAAAGTAACGGAGGAAGAATGTGCAGGATCCCCACCCCCACCCCCTCAGTGTGGCGGAAGATTACAGGCTGATGAGTCACTTCTTTGCACTCCCTGTAAGGCAGTGAATCAACATTCAAATGTTTCAACATGACACAGCATCAATTAGTTGTCAAGATCAGATCTCAGTCTCGAGATGTTTAACACACACACAAAAAAAAGTAAAGAAGGCCCCAAACCCCCAAAAATTAGTACAGCCAACTATTGTCAATTAGTCATCATCAGCTACAGTGTAAATGTTAATTTCTCCGTATTAGGGTGCTGTACACGCGAGCTCAGGCCATCGTTCTTACGTAACGCACGTTTGAAAGCGCACGTCAGGTGGACAGCTTCGGCCCTGTCAGGACACACAAGATGCATTCGGGAACACGAGTGAGTGTAGGTCACCGGTGCACTTTTGACAGCACTCAAAACAAACACGGAAGCGTGCCTCTTAGGTGCCAAAATGATCTTTCAAGACAGGCTGAAAATGGGGATTGGCGCAGGGAAGGTGCTTCCGGATTTCTGCGATGGATCAGTGAGCAGGAAGCGGAGATAAAATCTTTTTATTTGTTTCTCTGCAGGTAGTTGTAAATACGTTTAGCAATTCTTTTCTGCCGCCAGAAGTGACTCATCTATGACTTTAGTGATACTTAAGTTTATGGATAACTAGCAGTGGTTGTCCAGGCATTCTTGATCACAGAGATAAAGCAGTTCTGTGGAAATTGGTGTAAATAAATATAAAATAAGATATCTAAAACATCCAGAGACCTGCATCAATACATCAACTGACTCATTGGTAATAGCAGGGTTATTCTCTTTTGTGTGTTTCCTGTTGTCACAGATGCTTTGCTGGACCAACCCTTTGGGTGGTGCAGTATTTAAGCTTCATACTTCCTGCATTGTTCAGCCGCAACTGCAGTTGCTGAGTAACTGCCGTAAATTGGGTTTTTAATTACAGGAATTCGTGCCGAGCCTGTGAGTGACTTTGTTTCATGTGGTTTTATGAGGTGATGCTGTAATGTCAGTGAACCGCGGTGCCAGTTCTGGACGGAACAGATAGATAGGATGGAAACCCAACAGACGTGGCCGGGCCAGACTGCTCTTTGGCACTTCGTTATAGTAGATAAAGTACAAAAAGTAGACCTTGGTTTTTTAATTGTATTTGACTTAATTTAAGTGAAAGAAATGTGTAATTTGCCATATTTGTATGTACAGAAGAGTTTCTAACAGCACATCTACATATTAACTTCACAAAAAGGTTAGAAAGGTTAAAATACACAGAATCAACTTTGTAAATGACTCTAAAAGTTGGAAGTCTTCATCCTAATCTGTGGTAGATAGCCCAGACAGACGCCGGGGGGCTAGGTGAGATACCGCCTTTGCGCTAACGGAACAGCAAGAGGCCAGAGTCTGATAAGTGTTGTGGAACTAGATTTGCTCTTTGCGTGTCCGAGTGGATGAGGTGATAACGCAGATAACAACGCAGCATCTTTCAAAGAAGTTGACCGTCATGAGCAGAAGCCTTCTCACCGTAAGCAGTCCCCAAAAGAAAAAAAAAGCAAATCGCCAATAAGTATTCAATTAAAACGTAGATCAGCTCAGTTTGTCTGCAGAAAAAAAGCGTCCCAGTAGCCTCTGTTTGATGGTCCGTAAAGAGCGTTTATGTAACTATGGGCATCTGCCTGTGGGGATTTCTGAGCACGCCGCCTCGTGCACGTTAGCATGTTTGTTTTCATGCTCTGCTCATTCTAACAAACGTTTAAAAGCAGCTACACAGACTCTGTCAAAGTGTTATCTTAAGCAGACCCCATTAGCCCGGGAGAGCGGGGGGACGTGCAGCTGCTGTCGGCGAGCTCGTGCGCTGACAAATTAGCAGTGAGAAAACTTGTCAAGTTGATTTGAAAAGCCAAAAGATGAATGGGTATCAGCTAAGCCCTGCGTGAGGCATTCAAAGACCACCTTGAGTTTACACAGCAGAGAGGAATCCTCCCGTCAGCCCTGTCCTCGGTGGGAAATTTCATTTTTAGCCACCAGTAATGACAAATTAAGACTGAAACACTGGGTCACGAATGGCTTTTCTGAGGAAGACAAACAGTCTTTTCAGCCTGCGGATAAAACGTAAAAACGGCAGGATGAATCCGTGCCGTTCATCTTTGACTGTCACTGTTGTTTTACATTGATAACGACAGAGATAAAAAAATAAAATAAAACAACTCTTAATTATCTTCTTCCTGGAGAAACAGGATGCCCATATGAATAAAATGCAGCCCCGAGAGAACTTTTTAAACCTTTTATATCGTCTCCATCACAACAGAAATGGCTGAAAAGTGAATGGATTTGAACAGGAAAGTCAAAGAAATGTCAAAAACACTCTTGGAAACAGAAACAAAGTATAGCTGTGTGAATCTATGTGTCTGGAGATGTTTCTAATGAAACGTTTACATTTGTTCTTTCCCTTCTTTAAAGGAGACCCCCCTCCTCCTCCTCCTCCTCTTCCTGTAAGGCTCTTCAAATCTCATAATGGCCCTAATGACAGCCTCATCTTCGTGACAGATATTTCAAAGACTTGGCAGTTTAAATGTACTGTGCCCTATTTTTCATCCTGACAGCATAACACAGCCTGTGCAAGACGTACTATTAAATGACTTACCTCTGAGAACAAAAAGAAAAGAAAACAGCTGGGGAGAGATGGCATCGTAAAATTAAATCATTGCTATAAACGTGTTCTCTGAAAATCAGGTAGTGAAAAAACAAAAGGTCAAAATTCCACTTCTGCAAAGCGTAAAATCTTGCTTTTTGGTGATTTAAAAGAAGCTTTAAGGAGAGTTTTACACACTTTTGCTGCCGCAGTGGATCACAATTCTGTGCCGGAAATCGGTTTGTAATAACATAATATGGCAATGCCAACTAAAGCCTGCCGCCCAAAACCTGTCTGCCGGCTCTGAACCTGTTTGCACAAGAGAACGCTGGCAGAAATCAGCCAAACCTGACATCTCCAGTGGACGCACAGCGGTGGGAATTTATAAACAGTAAATGTAGGAAATCTGTCCAAAAGAGAAAAGCAAAATCTGGATTCAGAAATGATTCGCCGACACAGGGGAAGAGCCTTCCAGACTGGTCCCAGTCACTCATCCAGTTCTGCTCCCTTTTGTCTCTGTTGGAGAGGGTTGAATGAGGTAATTGGCCAAGCCTGCTCAGGTGAAAGCAGACCTCTTGTCTGGGGACACAAAACTGTCTCTCAGTACGTCTGCAGCACTGCAAGGTCAAAAGGACATGCCATTTTTAGTCAAACACACACACACACACACACACACACACACACACACACACACAC
>BJFM01000632.1:20052-42209 GCA_016586285.1 Arothron firmamentum | reverse complement strand
CACACACACACACACACACACACACACACACACAGAGGCCTCTTCAATCATCCTCCATCCCCCAACAATTACTGCGGCTACCTGGGAAAGGTAATTATTTGCTCTCCTGTCTTTCAGAGCACTCAACGGTCAGGTCTGAGGAGAAGCAGGCGCAGGGAAAGGTTTGCATATTACTCTGAATTTGATGTCCAAAAGTTCTAAACATCAGCGTAAACAGCACATCGCGTCGATCACCAACCTAATCTGGACCCAAACCCTGACCTCCCGAGGCTGCAGACTGTTCAAACTATTGGAAAAACATACCAGAACCTCACGTGCACTTTAAGATGACAGGTGAGGAAAGCTTTCCCTAGCGCCTGGATCAAAAACAGCACCCTTTACAGAGGCCTTAACTGAAATAAAGCTCATGATTAGAGTGTAAATATTTGCTTTTTAATAGTTATTCAAATGGCCTAAATTGTTCTGTAATTGATAGGAAGACGAACACATCGCTGGGGTGAATACATTTAGTGACTGTTTAGATAATCAGTCACATCAATGAACAACCCAGATCTTCAGTGATGAGATAGGATTTTGATGGAGTAACGCATGTGAACGCTGCATATCTCGAGGATTAAATTTTGTCTTTTCAATCAGATTTATGGGCTGCATGGGTGGCCTCACTCAAAATTTAAGTTGTAACTCTACCATGAGAGGCTGTATTGACACAGGAAACACACGGCGTTGTACACAATGCATCACCCCTTGGCCTTTCGCTCACCCGTGCCGTGCACCAGCTTTCTTTAGTCGGCACATGAAGTGTGACAGAGACCAAAGAAATTGCGCTTTTCGCAGGGCGCTACTTCATTTGACATCCATCAGAGATGTGTTTTATTTCCTTAGGACAGACGGGATTATTGTTCCCTCACGTACCTGAACTTCATCTGGTTCTCTAGGCCTGGTGTCCTGTTCTGTTCTGTGGGTCGAGCTGGTGCGTAAATGGTGCAACAGCAAGACACAGATGTTATTTGATACGTGCGCGTGAAAAACGACCACCATTAGCAGCTGAACAGCAACCAGAAATGTCAAGCATCATCGGTGTACCTGATGCTTCCTGAAAAAGCTCAACAATAGGTGTGATTTTGCCCCTTTGTTGTCTGACTTTCTAGAGTAACATGGTCGCTCCGAAAATTGCCCAGTTAAACCACTGAAAGTTGAGCTAAGTGGAACAACCAAGATGGAAGGAGAGTTTTTGCTTCTGGCCTAAAAGCATAACAATTGCCTGCAAACAGATGAAACGGACACGAGAAGCAACATAATACCATCTCCCTGAAACTGCTTCCTTGTTGTCGTTCATCTTATTCAAACAGCAGACCGCTTGTCGTCACATTAGCATGCTATTTATGGCCTAGCATACCACAGTAGCTTGTGGCTCCTAAATGTCACAGGGAGTCCAGAAGCAGTCAAGTTTGGGATGATCCTTGTGTTTCTGCTGCAGGGTGTGTATGACGCAACTGTGTCAGTGTGTTAAGAAGCAGGTACAGCCGCTATGGCTTCCTGCGCCATCTATGTCACATTTAGAGCTAATGACAATAATCCCAGGCCTCTCTGGTGAGGCTCTTCTCAATGTTTGAAAACTTTTCACAATGTACATGTTGATGAATGTGCACTGATTTAATAGCTTTAAGACAAAAACTGCGTTGAATTATTTATTTGAATACAATTGTTCCATTGGTTTGATTGTTACATATGAATTAAGCGTTAATTGTTACATTTCCAGCTGATTAAAACCACCAGTCACATTAGGATCGCTAATTTTTGAAAGATCACACACACACACGCGCGCGCACGCACAAACACACACACACACACACACACACACACACACACACACACACACACACTAAGAGGCACCAACAGGAGGAACAGGTAAGTGACTCTTGAGGAAATGAGGGGCAGTTTAGGGAACAGGCAGTCTCAGTCTCCAGCTACAGGCTAATATGGAGAAAAAAAAAGCAGAAACCAAGATAGAAACAAGTGAGACCGGTTCTTTTTATCATACATAAGTGAGGTCTGGTGGATTAAACGCTGCCTGTCTTTGATGGTGTTTAAAGAAACACATATATTCTTTTTCTGCTGAATTTCTGCAAAGGCAAGCAAATCTTTGTGTTGCAAGTTTTCTGATGACAAGCCCAAAAAGCAGTTTTCGCAAAACCACTTTCAGCTAAAATTATAGTTGTTTACTCTCGCGGAGACGATCCAAGAACAATGCTGCGTGCTCATGTGCATGCGTGCATTTGAGCTGGTTTGATTTCGAGTAACTGAAGCAATCTGTGGAGAAAGAGTTTTTAATGTGCAGACGCCGTAAGAATTAAGAAAACTAGGTGGGGGCCTGTTTGCTCAGGGGTGATGGTCGCTGCTCCTAATTACCGCTGATCCTGACTGCACACACGGGATGTGTAAATCAGCCAACGTGCCGCTAAATGTATGGCACGGTGATCCCATTAGGCTAACCGCTAGCAGTTAATGAACGCATGTTGATAAACCTTTTAGCCAGCATGAGTTTTAGCTGCTGAATGCGGTTAAACCACTTAGCGCTGATGATAAAACATCAGCTCTGCTTGTTTTATGGAATTTGCATATGGTGTCGAGCTGCATTACGCTGAATTTGAACCAGGCTAGAGCCTCAGATAAATCACTCAGGCCTCTGAATCTCTACATCTAACTCTGCCCAGTCTAAACCAGTGTGTTCTCAGCCCTCACAGGCAGACTGTTTGACCCAACAGGCGTCAAACTCTGGCCTCAGGAAGAGCTGAATTACTGATTAGACCAAGCTGGCCTGATGTTATTGCTATTCTTTTTTTCCCCATGATCCTTGTCATGGGATTGCATTTGTTCTTTTTTCCTTTCCTCCCCACCTCCCTTTTTCTTGGAGTCAACCAGCTTGTCTTCCCGTTGCGGTTTTGCCTCTTATTTTTGCCTCTCTTTAATTGCTCTGTTGGTTTTTCATGCCATGCAAGGCGGCATATTTATCTTAGATAACAGTTGGGTTTCCCCTCACTCTGTGGGTGATGGAGGATAATTACTGTTGGTATGCCTGTTTGTCTCCGTGCCCTCGTATGCAAATGGTCGGTTCCTGGCTTCTTCCGTGCACGGCTTGTGTTTGGACGGGAGCACAAACACAAAGTGTATTTATGGAACAGTATTTCTAAATGAATGTCACCGATTGTTGCACATTTGAAACAAGGTCACGTGATGCAAAGCTCAGGATATGTTGCTGTGTAATAGAAAAACTAATATCTGATTACAGCTAAACGCAAACATAAACATGATAGCGTTTAACATACTGTATACATTATATATAATGCATTCACATGCACACATAGAATTGACTTCTACTTGTCTTTTTTATCCTTTATCACCTTTATCTGATTTATGAAGGTCATTTCTGAGTCAAGACACAGTTTAGCTTTGATTTTTCTGAATTTCCTGTGTGTAAAAAATTGCAAGTTGCTGCATTTTTTTTGTGAAAACGCGTCTCCTTTGCTTTCACTTTCTCGTTGCAAAGTTTAAAAGTTCCCGTCCGATGTCATGAAACTGGACTTTACCGGACAATAGGGGGGAAATTGTTACGTTCAAAGTTAGAAACACAAACAACTGAACAAGATAAACCGCATTTTATCTCCACTTGAGAAACATTTCAGTGCGTCCCGGATGAGATGTTTGGCTCTCTGTCTGCCTGCTTAACTGTAATCTTAAAGTAATTGTGTTTAGAAAACAGGAGTGGGAAGGCTTCCTCCCTTTCAGAAAAGAGAGTCACAAAAGAAGAAACCTGAGCCCAGGGCCAAACTTTATCTGTACCTGTCTCTCTTTACATGACCTGGGTTTGATAATGCTGGTGATGGGACAAGATAGGGAATGTTTTTGTCCCCAGGTGAGAAGCCTTTTGCATTTTTGACAGCAAAGTTTTATTTTGAAATTTCTTAAATTAGATAGTGAACACAAAGGTTTGCACAACAGCACAAAGTATATTCCTGCAGTTATAATCAGCATGCAACCCTGAATTTCCTAAGTAAAAATTACAGAAATGTGGATTTAAAAAAAGGGTTTGATGCACATACTGTGAGTCTCGGTGTGTTTTCCACTGAACGTGACTGCAGAGTGAAAGCTGAGGAAGCAAGCGTCCAGTTTTTCCTCAGGAAACTGAGTCCATTTCCTCTTGGCTCGACAACAGAACCGGAATTGGTTTTGCGTAAGCCCGGCAGCGGGTTAAAAATAACGGGATATAAAGGCAGAGGGCTGCGGGGCTCTGGCCCTCACACACCTGCTGCGGCTCCCGGGCCCTTCATCTAGGCTTTTTTTTTTTTTTTTTTTTTTTTTTTAAACGGACCACATGTCCAGCCAGGGTGAATGTGGTTGTCTTCATCGCCGCTTTGCGCGATCCATCCCAGCTCGTTACCGTGACAATGCAGCTGTGAGGTCACGGAGAAGCACCCCGTCCTTTTGTTGGCGTCCAGACAAACAGGTTGTTTCGATGACCCGCAGCTTCACAGCATCGTGGTAAACATGTAGGGATCGATTCAGGCAAATTAACGAGCTGCGTGCGCGCGTGTGTGTGTGTGCGCGCGCGTTTGTGTGTGTGTGTGTGTTTGAAGACGAAACCGTGGGGGGATGAGAGTCTCATGGTATTTGCTCCGGGGGCAAGAGATGTATCATGATGATTCATTATTTTACATTTCAAGAAAAAGGAGATGCACTGAGTAAAATACAACCGTGCGACAACATCTGGGATCCAGGCAGCAGGAATCGTCCTCAAGAATTTATTTGGATGACAGGTGTATAATATGTCAAACGAAACCCAGGATCTTGAAAAGTGCTAAAGAATTACAGCAGAAATTGTAAGTTTCTTGTCTTTGGTTGCCCTCTGTCCCTCAGTCCGCTTAAAATTTGGTCAACTGGGGTTTTTTTGTTTGTTTTTTTTTAACCCTTCATGAACTGCCTTCACGACGCACAATACAATTTTTGTATCGCCGTGTGTGTGTGTGTGTGTGTGTGTGTGTGTGTGTGTGTGTGTGTGTGTGTGTGTGTGTGTGTGTGTGTGTGTGTGCTCGCGCGTGCGTGCGTGACGCATGGTGGCCCCACCTCCCCGTCCCGGGCAGGAGCTATAAAAGTCCCCAATCGGCGCTGTTGACACAATACCTCTAAATCGTCGATCGCTTGTCAGCTGTCAGCAGGTCCAAACAGGCGCTATATGGACTTCCAGGACTGTCTCTGTCCCTGCCTGTAGAACTTCCAGGACTCTCTCAGTTTCTGCCTGTAGATTTAAAGTCTTTCCCACAGTCTGTCCGGTCGTCATGGCTGTGGCTGAAGCGATGATGCCTGCCCTGACATCTTTTCCAAACGCGTTTGAAGGAAAACACTTCGACAATGTGAGTGAACAAGTTTATTTTTTGGTTATACGCACTACTTCACTTTGCAAATGCCTCATTCCGATTAATAGTTTACATTATATTGATCATCTTCTTCCGTTCACTCTCATGTGAAGCTTTGCAAGGTGGATGCGCGGAGCAGCGCAAAAGTTGGCGCCGATAACCCGCTGATCGAGGTGGAGTTCAGCATAGTTCATTCTCCGGCTCTGCCTAAGGACGACGACGAACTGGGAAGGTTCTTGGACCTCGAGTTCATTTTATCCAACACCATCAGTTCAGAGGTGGAGAGCAGCAAAGGCGGCGGCGGCGTTTCTCCTCCTCCGCCGCAGCAGCACTACGCCTACTCTCTGCCCGAGTCCCCGGACAGCTGCAGCGGGGGGTCTCTTCCGGACTGCGGCGACCTGCCTTCGGCTCACCTGGTTGCACAGACCTACCACAGCCCTGCGGGCTTTACGGGCGCCGGTCCGGTCCGCAGTCTCATGGCGGAGCTTCTCACTCCAGAGATCAGCTACCCCAGAGACATCTCACTGGACGGCACCGGGAAGGCCAGAGACGGGCGGGAATACACCGAACTGCAGGCGCTGATTCCCGCTGCTCCCACCCGCCACCGGGTCACCGCCTCCCCGGAGCCGCTTGGATACAAAATTAAAAGCGAGCCTCTCGGCCAGTCCTGCATGATGGCCGCTGGCGGGAGGGACTTTATGGAACCAGTGTATGAGAGACACCCGATGCGCTCCTTCACCCATCACCAGGCACCGCTGCAGGGCTTCGGCACCCACCACATGCAGCACCCAGCGCCACAGGGACACGCAGACTTCCACATGTCGCAAATGAACACCGTGGGCTCCGATTATCCAAACCACCAGCTCTTAGGCCAGTACATGAACGCGCCCTACCAGCAGCAGTACAATCTGCCGCCGTTTCAGGGACAGAGCGGCCTGCACAGAGAGCCCGGACGCCTCCACCAGCAGCATCACCCATCCTCGGTGCCGGGGCTGATGCTCACGCCCCCCACTTCACCGTCGTTGCTGGAGATTTACGCGCACGACGACGTGGGGATGATCAAACAGAAGCGAGGCCGCAGGTCGTGGGCCAGAAAGCGCGCCGCGACGCACAACTGCGAGTTTCCCGGCTGTGGAAAAACCTACACTAAGAGCTCTCACCTGAAAGCTCACCTCAGAACACATACAGGTGTGCGCAGCACAACGCTTTTTTTTTAACCGATTTGCTTGAACGCAGCATGATCTAACCCTTGTTTTTGTTATTTTTTGTTTGTTTGTTTGTTTTGTCCTCTCAGGTGAGAAGCCCTACCACTGTAACTGGGAGGGATGCGGCTGGAAGTTCGCCAGGTCAGATGAACTCACCCGTCACTTCAGGAAGCACACAGGCCATCGACCTTTCCAGTGCCACCTGTGTGAACGCGCCTTCTCCCGCTCAGACCACCTGGCTCTCCACATGAAGAGGCACATGTGAGGGTCCGACCCATCCATGTCTCTGTTCTTCTGGACATTGCAGGCCATCGTGTGTCCCACTGGGACCTGATGTGCCACACAAAGATAATAAATTGTAATTTCATGATCTTTGATGATAAATTGATACAGGACGTGTTCTCAAAGTGCCTCTCCACCTGTAGGACGGACCCTCGTGGCTTCTGTACATAATCTGTGGATATTCGAGTTGCTTGGTAAATTATAGTTTGTATTTAAAACATGTCAGGATCTGGATTTGTTTTATTTGAAATAAGTTATTGTTAGCAGTGCCTTCCCAAGATGTTTCCCAGAGAGGAAAGGTCAGTGTGGGCAGGACCCACATGGGTGTACATACATAAACTGTATTTTTGTAATGTTTACATCTTTGATTCTCAGATCAGGGCAGGGGCTTTATTGACTTTTTATGCTATTTTCTCATGGCAGTTTTATACATTTGCTAATTCATTTTATTTTTCATTTTTGTGAAGGTTTGATTGATCATTGACAATGAATTCAGGTACTAAAGTGATTTTTTTTAGAACCCCAAAGGCCACCATTTTTTTTCAACATTTCTGTTAATGAATGAAGAAATCCCCGCAGCCTATGGCTGACATGCTTTACTTGAAACTGAATGATGACGCAGATTTGTAATTACTAAAGAATTCAGTTACTTTTATATGTTCTTTAAGTCTCAACAAATAAAAGTACTTTTATAGATCACTAAGCTTGAGCATGTGTTTTTCCCCCCTTCCACTCATATAATGAATTAAAGCTTCCATTTGCTTTGAGGTTTTCCAGGTCTGATACTATTTAATTAAGATATTTTGTAATTCTGTTTTCATTGTAGTACCCTTTAAGAAATTGCATTATAGATTAATTCAGACTGACACTGGTGTGACACTGGTGTAATGGGTGCATCTGGAATCACATCTAAAAAAAGGAAAGAAGGAAAATCATCAACATGTAACTTTACCAGAAAGGAGTTACCAATAATTGAGGGCTGACTCGCGTTCCTGTAATAAAAACGATGCTATTAAATTATCTTCATCAGTCCGGGTTCCTCGGTTGATTACCGCTTAGGAGAGACTGTCCTCTAGCGGACATGTGTGTAACAGCGCACCTCTTAAACTAAGTTTTTATTATAATAAAGTCTGTCGCACCACAAACAGAGATGAGCTTGAACACAAACATAACCCACTGGGCCAAGAGATAAAATTGAGCTTTTTTAAACAATTTTTTTAAAGTATTTTCTTTAATAAACTACAGACTCTCGAAGATATATTTTATCAAGTGTGTAACTGGTTGTCGGTGCATTGTTTTATTAGAATTCGTCTCGAAAGTTATTACCTTTTTGACAATTTTAAGCTTCCTTAAAGTGTTAAAAAAAAACAACAAAAAAAAACCCTGCCTGACACACACTAGCGGGGTTCATATTTTGTCTGGAGTTCTTTCATTGAGAAAGTTTAAAAGGAAAAAAAAAAAAAAAAAAAAAAGTTTAAAAAGCGCCTTTTGCTTTGGTTGTGTTGTCTTAGTTCTGCCACTAGAGGTCCCCATTGATTCTGTCTGCATCTTACCTGCGTTGGAACCATGTCTGCGGTTTCACTGCAGGGAGAATTAATACAAGTTTATAACTGGATGAACATTTACATTTATTGCAAGGAGCCGCAGGATCAGTTTGAATGGTTAATGCAGAGCTTTGAAGAAGAAATACTCTAATATAAGTTACAGTTGCCATGTTCTAAATTTACGAACTCCACAGTAACAAATAAAATAAAATAAAATAAAATAAAATAAAATAAAATAAAATAAAATAAAATAAAATAAAATAAAATAAAATAAAATAAAATAAAATAAAATAAAATAAAATAAATGATATTCATTGCTGGAATGCCAGAGGGGTGCAAACACCTTACTCAAAAATTTGCCTTAATCAAAACATGGAAACTTCTGAATTTCCCCCCATGGTATTTAAATCTTTGAGTCTGGAGCTCCAATTCTGATCTGGTGATTTTACACAGTACCACAACTGTTTGTGCTGGCAACATATCACTCGTACAACTTGTTTTGAACCAATATCATCATCTCTCTTTGTATCCTAATTTACTTTCATATTTGCTAATTTTCTGATCCATCATTAGTTGGTGGATGTATTGAGGAGCATTACACAACACTAAAAGAGTCCTTAAACAGCCTTTATTTGCTAGCAGAGAAAGAAGGCGACAGTTAGGCGTCATATTTCTCCATCTCAGTCTGACCTGGTTCCTTCATCTTCTCCAGGTTAGACCACCATAGCTCCAGCATCTCTAGAGTCCCTCTCTCACCTCCAACCACCTTAAAACACAGGGTGGGAGGCCTGTAACATCACCCCCATACTGGCCCCCCTCCACTGGCTGCATGCCTGTTTGAGAATTGATTTTAAACATTTGCTGATCACCTTCAGCTGGTCGGGCCCCCAGTTATCTAAGCGATAAGAGCCCACAGCCTGAGATCATCTGGTGGGGCCCTTCTGGTTGTTCCAAAGTCAAGGTTAGCCAGCCATTCGATGTCGGGGCCCCTCAGACTTGCAACAGCCGGCTCTCCAATCCCTCTTTTGCAAACAGGCTTTATGCCACGTGGTAAAATATTGTATCATCATTTTCTTTTAAGTTCTTTTAACCATCTTAATTTCTATTCTGCTGCTGTTTTTGACTGTAAAGCCCATTAAAATCCAAGCATTAAAAGGTGCTAAATAAATAAAGATCATTGTTTTAAAGATGATTCATCCACGTAGCAAACTTCATCGAAGAAAAAAACAAAAAACTAATGACGACAATGTGAACTCCAAGGGGACACTTTAAACTCACTGTGCTGTTACGCTGCATCATCATATAAATGATGGAAGACTTGTGGTCTTTTACTCCACAGTGTGGATCAGCACGAAGGTGATAAAGCAGATGAAGGTGATGGTCAGCTGAAGGTGTCCGGCTTCATCAGGTCCCTGCTGGCTGGACCACTGGAGCTTTATGCCCAGCGTCCACCTGAGGGACATGACAGAGGTTTTCTCCCCACTCACCAAGGGCCGTGTCCTAAGTGTGATAGTGAACATCACAAACTGTTTGTGTCTGTTTGTTTTTGACATGTCCACATCTCAGTGGTGCTGGATAGAAGTGCAAGCCAGAAACCTCACAGAATAACTGTCAACATGTTGCTGGTACCAAGAGATTTTTTTCCCCTACATCGTCAGTCTTTCTCTTTTTATTTACACGAACATCTCAGCTTGTCACAAATAAATCCCGGAGCTCTACCGCCTCAGTGGACTGCATCTGTTCCAAGTGGAACCCTGTAAGCGTTAAAACCCATCACCTCCCTCTGCTCCACCTCAGCACCCGAACAGCAGCGCGCCTGCCTCCTCCACCTCCACCTCCTCATCTGTCTCCACCAGCCAAATAAAACCACCTTATCGGTGCAGAAACAAGGTAAACCTGCATCTGCATGCAAACACCTCTGCAGTGCCGTCATCCATTCTTCATCACGCTGCTTCCTCTCAGGTCCGCGAATGCCCGTGAAACGCCGTTTCCGAGGCTACCACACCTGTCTGCAGCATCGCCTTAACTCATCGTTATGATGCTGCGCATTAAATGCAACACGACACGGTAATCTCCTCACGTGCACTAATCTGTGTCTGCACAGTTTAGTTGTGAGTCTGAATCCCGCAGCTCTCTGCCTGGAAGCTTTTGCCGCATGTCACAACAAAAGAATGAACATGCTTTGTGCACCATACGCGGAGAGGGAGGATGTGCTCAGCCTACAACAGATCGCACATTTTCCTATGTTACCTGTTTGTGTTTCAAATCCAAATGTCTTTATTTCTGAAATTAAAGAAATGGTGCCTGATTATGTGAGCGTGATGGCCACTTGATTGCGTTTTACGCGCTCGTTTCGCCGGAACTTCACGGCTATTTGAAGAGCAGGCGGTTGGAGACGTTGATAGATTACGAGGGGTTTGTCACCCCCCTGCCCGGAGAAGTTAAAGAAGGAGGGGCTTGTGGGATTATGTGGCCGAAGACCGACTGAAAAAGAGGTGATGCAACTTGTAATGAGCCAGTAAATGCGAGGAAAAAAAAGACGCAGCAGGAACCGAACCATCCCCGTGGGAGAGACCACCTGCACGGTAAAGACAGCGCGCTCTCACATGCACACTGCTTTCAAAATGGTCATTTAGTTAGTTGGTTAGTTAGTTAGTTTGAGCAAACTAACACGACAGGCGGGTTTGGGACCCCACTGTGGTAAAACAGTGGGCTGTTTGGTCTGGCACAGCAGTCGTGCCACATTGGATGCGTCCACGAAGCGGAACCTTTCAATTTTGATCCAGGTGAGCATGGGCGCGCGTTAATGCTGTCGTCATTTCTGAGTGTGGAAGTTAATGTCAGAGGGAGGATGAACACGTGGCTGCCGTGGCTCAGTTTGGCCTCAGGGGAGGTGAAGCGCTTGTCTTGTCTTGTGTTAAAGATTTCCGCACCTTTTCCTCCGGTAACCCCTCAAACCTCCATAATAGAGATTATATAACGTTTCATGGTTTACATGCCACATTCGGTTCCTCAAGAACTTATTAAAGCAGTACTTTAATCTAAATTAGATGAAAATGAAATTATTCTAATAAATCCGCAACTACACTGAGTTTTAACTCCAAATAAGTGGCAGTAACGGTAAAGGTTATTAGATCCTCCACCAAAATGTGAAATATGTTAATTTACAGAACGTGATTCTTCTGTGTGGGTATAACCATGTCCTCTCCCAGAAGTGTGCAGTTGGATTGAAGTGGTAGAGTAAGCAGATCAGTTGTTGAATTAAAGTTGCACTAAATATTCAGACGAAGGTATTGTCAGCACAGACGTGGCCCCCATCATATCTGTGCAGCCAGTCGTGCAGGTTCAGGCATAGAAACACGATGAATCCCAGATGCTGCTCTCAACATAAACAAAAGTTGCTCTCAGAATGCTCTGATAAGGATCAGCAGCATGCCAGAGTCCAGATTTACAGCCAGTTTGGTTTGGTTCTAATAATAATCCACACCTGGTGAATGTTTTATCAATAAAAATGCACATTTCTTCATTTTGACGTTGGTCACTATGGAAACGTTATTAGCATTCGATCTGCTCTTCAGTGCACGCTCATCGGGGGCTGAATAAAGAGTTTTCACAGTGTTCTCGGAGGTATTCCATTGTTATTTTTGTGCCGTATTTGTTCAAACTTGGCAGTGTGAGTGGAATCTACCGTTTGGGTGTTGGTTTAGAGTAGGGGTGCTGGGGGAACCTTTTTGCTTATTTTTTCCACAAATGATGATTAAAAATGCTTTTCTTTTGGATCTCAGGTCTGTTGGGAGGGTTAAGGATATGAACTTTGCAGTGATATCCCCATTAATAGAAGATAACTATTCTCTATTTAAGTGTAAACTTGTTGCGCTTGTTAAAGTAGCATCTCCCCTCTAGTTCACCTTTCGAAACCTTCATTTTTTGTTTGCACATTATGTTTATTCAATTTTTTAAATTTGCACAAACAGTAAAACATGACATGACATGACATGACATGTCATGCATTTTCAACTCCCTGTTGTTGGGCTGACCTGCCTCCCGCTCCAGTCCTTTCATTCCCCATTAAAGGTACGAATCTTTCCCCAGAATGTGGCTTCATTCAGACCAACAGTGTTGAGGAAACTCTTCCTCCTAAAGCAGGACGTGGCATCATACCCTGACTGATTTATGTTAGTTGTCCTTTCTAAGATGTGAGACTTGTTTCCTTTTTTTTTTTGCACATTTTATTTAAAATGTTTATTCCCAAAACACTCTTCTTTTTACACTCTGTAATATATTAATTGAAAACAAAGGTGTGCAGGCATTAAGGCCACACCTCCTTGTCCCACCCACCTTTTCTTCTGTTCATACTTAAGTGGATTAAACATTAGGAAGAATGCCAGAGTTCTGTGGCTCGTCTTCTTTGGATACTGTCAGAGCCGAGCTGCTTCCCTTCTCTGATACTGGGCTTTTTTCGTTCGTTACGCGTAAGGTGGATCGGTAAGGTTTCGGGTTTTATTTCTCCTCTTTTCATCAATGTGCAGCCCAGTATGTAAGGTGAATGTCCCAGTGCTCCTTGGAAGACCTGTGGGCTTCTTTCTGTGTTTGTGTGCATGTCTGGAAGTGTGTGTTTGCATGTTTAACACTGAATAGTAGCTATATTTGGTCACTTGTAAGTCCTATTGCTGTGAAACTTTTAAAGAACATTGTTCACTCTCTAACTTCAGAACACGGGAAGTGTTTCCATCTTGATTTTTTTTAAATGTTAGTGTCATTAACTGTTGAAAACATCAAGAGAATTTTTAAATAAAACAAGTACTTCCCAAAATGTAGAAGATAAAACACTAAAAAATGGCCTTTAGGATCAGAATCTGCCATTTAATTCCATTTTATTACAGCTGAATGTCATGCACATGCAGATCTGATGAAAATGGCATTCAAAAACAATCTTAAAGGTTTGTACCTCAGGCTACTAACTATAATTTAGGTGGTTTAATGTTTTTCAGGTTGCTGGGCTGAAAAATTTGATGTCCTCACATGTGTTTAATGCTACTTATTAAATCTGAAAACATTTTCAAAATGTATATTCTTGTAAATTCAGCCTTTTGGTGCTTTTCCCCTGTATTATTCATGTCTGAACATTCCCGTCCAAATCTCTTCACAATAGAGCGCTTTGTAACGGGAGCTGCTTTGCCGCTTTTACATTTCTGTGAAAATCTGTCTGATCCCTGAAAGTGTTCTGTTGAAGTGATGGTTTTTGCTTCATTTATTGTTTCTCCCTCCTTTTTTTTATTTTTTTTAATTTTAAATAACTGCAAATCATGTAAAAAGCATCAGGAATTGTTCTAAATGTGTCTCAGGACAACTAAAAATTGTTCCCCCTCCCTGTTTGTCGCATGTTCTTTTCACAGCATAGAAAAGTTTCTGGATTAGGGCAGAATTAGCAGCAAGCAGCACCGCCACTCTAGATACACTTGCCAAGGACAAAGAGGAAGCAAGACGGGGACGGAGACACGAACCTTCTACCCTCGGCCGGAGGAGGCGGACAAATCCATCACACAGAGTCGTTGACAGAGCATCTAAAAGCATGGAAGAAAAACAGTTTGCCAGCATTCTGGTAAGTTAGACATTTGTTCTTTGAACACACAAACAAACGCAGACACACAGACCGAACACACGCGCACACAGACGCACCCAAACACTATTTCAACACTGCTGTAGACACTTAAATGAAAGCTTATTAGTCCCAGAAAGTAAAAACAATTATCTGGAAATGCATTAGTTATTAATGTCAAACAAATGATGATGATGATGATGGGAGTTTACCCCCCTCTCTCTCTCTCTCTCTCTCTCTCTCTCTCTCTCTCTCTCTCTCTCTTGCTCTTATTGTCTCTCTGTCAACTGTCCTCTCCCTCCAACTTCATGAGTCTGTCTTGAGGTGGCGATAGACACAAAGTTGCCCGTCTCAGGCTCTGCTAACATTCAGCTGATTTCCTTCTTTTTTTTTTTCTCTCTCTCCTCCTTTTTTTTCAACTTGTGAAGCAGGGCCTTATCAGTCTTGTCCAGGATCCTCTGCAGATCTGTCTGGCATCAATAAACATGTAAATGATTTCACTTCAAACAACTTTTGAAAGAGTAACGAAACAAACGTAGTTGCACTTACCGCAAGTCGTTTAATTAACTGAAAAAAGGCTTTATGGTTAAACCGGAATAGCTGCACGTTTGGAATGTTACATGTTGACCGGGTGAATTTGTCAGTAGGTTCTTCGTTCACGAACATCACCAGACTCTACCAAAACATCTCTTTCAAAACATCCATCCATCCGTTTTCTTTACTGAGAGGCAGGGTTCACCCTGGATAGGTGGCCAGCCTATCGCAGGGCTAACACAAAGACCGACAGCCACTCACACTCACACTCGCACTCACACCCGCACCTATGGCCAATTTAGAATGATCAAGCATGACTTTGGACTGTGGGAGGAAGCCGGAGTGCCCGGAGAAAACCCACGCATGCACAGGGAGAACATGCAAACTCCGAACCTTCTCGCTGTGAGGCGACAGCGCAAACCGCCGCGCCACCGCCGCCCCGTTTACAAAACGTGCGTTACCTATTAAGGTAAACAACATATGCTCACCTGATCATACATCTGTTTTTTCAGCAGTAGTTTGTAAATATTAACAGTGAAAGAATGTGAGAACCTTCTCAGCAAAACTTGATGAAGTGAAGAGCTTTTTTTTTGCTGTTTTTGTGACTGTTCCATGTGTTTTCCTCAGTGCAGCGCTCTGTTTTTCCTTTGTGCAAGACCCTTTTTTCTGTATAATCTGGTCAAATTCGCCGGACCAGATGGTTGGTGGACGGACCTGTCATTGTAAATCCCGGTGACACAGGCACTCGCTTCCTGCTACTGCTTGGCGCCGGTAGGAGCCTTCTGCCGGGCTGTTCCTGCTCCAACTTCTGTTGCTTTTCCAAAGGGGGGACCTCCTTTCCTAAATCTTCCTCCACTGACTTTGACTGCGCTGGAAGCTGCCATACTTCCACTTAGCGGATGCGCAGATGGTGCTCTGGCTGTAGTTCAGACTGGACAAATAGCTGTAGCTTTTTTTGTTTTTTGACTCCTTTGACCTGTTGGACTTTTTTGGGTGTGTGTATAGAGGTGTGAGAGGAGGAGGAGGAGGAGGAGGAGGAGGAGGAGGACTGAGGATCAGATTATTTGTCTTCTCAGCGCTGCATTCATGTGTTGGACTGGGCATCACTGCGGCCCTCCATCACCAGAAAAGCCCTGCACTCTATCAAAAGCTGCCATGGCCAAGGCTGTTCTGTTTAATTGACATAACAGCAATTAAGCTCCCCCCCCCCCATCATTTTTCATCAGTCTGCGTTGATTGCAGGTAAACCTGTTGATACCATTTTGGCAAAAATATTTAATACTCCCCAATAAAACTTTTAATGATGACGTAAAAGTCATCGAAAAACGGTGATATGAATGAGTGTGGAAGGCAGGATGAAGGTGAATGTGTCTCTCCAACAAAGTTTTATTCACCATTAAAGCAACATTACAACTGCTAATGCTCCACTGTAAAGCCCTGCTGTAGTCAGCGCTGATCTTTGGTGTCTGTGTAGAAAAGTCCTCTTTTGCAGTGCTTTCCTCGGCCAAAGCGGCCAGGGGACAATCTCTGTAGATCTGTCGGTTTGGGATAAGGGGACAGGAAGGTCTACCATCTGCCATGACGCCTAAAGCTAGGCGTGTTGTCTCAGGCCTCCTGCACTCTGAAACCTCCTTCTGCTCAGTTCAAGCTCTCTGACCTCCTGTCCTGTGAGGACCCTTAGAAACCCTGAGCGTTTTTGGGAAGGCCTATTTCCAACCAGCGTCTACACTGGCTTATGTGCCCTTGTTATTTTTTTTTACTTTTGACTTCTGGAAAAGTATATACATACATACAGTACATAATCATTGTTTTGTAATACTGGTGTAACCTGTCAAACACATGAACGTGCTGCCAGCAGTTAAGGGGTAATTAGTATTTGTGATGCTCCACACCCATTAGTTTCAACGAAACTCTTGCAGCTGCTATTGGTGCTTGCTGGCCTCCAGAATGTGCCCGTAGCTTGTACCTTCACAAAAGGCTGTTACCACAGATGCAATTTTTTTTTCTTCACACTTTACTGATGCATAATGCATTCCAGAAGTTATTAGGATTTTTTTTTTTTATGGCGTCAGGCTTTAATTAGATGAACAAAGCCATAGTGTCATTCACCTTGTGGGTTTGTAGGTGAATGTGCTTTGCCTAAATTTTATAGGGATTAGTGTGCAAGCACACTTTGGATGACAATGGTGCCACTTTACATACTCTACTTGGATATAATCTAAGCTATTTTTTGTTATTTTGTGAAAATCTGAACTGTCACAGGCAAATCCAGCCCCTGACATAGAGGTGACCAAGTGGAAACCTATAGGAAGGTTCGGCAGGGTTTTCACAACAGAACAAAGAATGTACATACAATTAGTCTGACTTTAAATAGGACAGAAGATTAGAATTTTCATTTTTACTTTATCAGTTAACACATCCACTCCTCTTTGTGTTAAACAAATTGATGTACCGTAATTCCATGTTCTCTTCCTCTGAAGTGACATGTCACACTCTATATAATTTCCAAGCAGAGAGGAAGAGACAGAACGAGAGCATCAGATATGATCAGTTCCTGACCAGGTGAAAGAGTCAAGGCGGCATTCGTGGTTAAAAAAAACTCTTTAAATGGTAAACCATCACCAACCAACTAGTTAAACATACACATACTGCCCCCACAACACACACACACACACACACACACACACATACACGCACACGCACACGCACACGCACGCACACGCACACACACACACACACACACACACACACACACACACACACACACACACACACAGACTCAAGAAAACACAGGACTCTATTGGGTTTTGGGACAAAAAAACCCACTCAGGGAGAAAATTTTGTTCTTCTGATTTTCTTTCTTTTCCCTTTTCCTTTTTATTTGATGGTCTCCCTCTTCACAACTCCACAGAATACACCAGCAACTCAGAAAAGGGCGAAGTGACGCTCTGTCATCCTGTGAGGTCAGAGAAATTATAGACAAGGCCACAGAACTGGCCATTCTCATCTCTACCCCATCACTTTCAGAACTATTACCATTTTTCAGCAGCTTCCAGTTGAACTCATTTGAAAGGGCCCTTTCAGAACCATATTTATGTAATTTGTTGCGCTTGAACCCAACCGGCTCCTAGGCTCAGAGGGTGTGTTTGCAAAACCTGAATGGTACATACAAGGCTGGGATGCGGGGGGGTCTGCTGTTCTCATGGCTGGACAGCTCTCTTGATTCGTCAGAGCCCTCCCCCCTGTTATTTCTCACGTTCCCCCTTTTTTCATTTCTTTGTAACTCTATTTAGACATGGGATGGTGCACGTTATAACATTATGTAATATGTTTAGATTTCATATGATACAATCACATGATGAAATGGTATGAAATTAACAGTTGTGGGGTTGTTTCCCTTGGATCGCTGGATTGTTATACATTTACATTTTTTACATATATAAATGTGCTAGTTCAACAAATGAGAAGGATCTAAAGACATAGAAATATCTATGTAGATATAGACACATCTATATCTCCATTTTTTCTCCATGCCTTTACACAACCACTCTCATGGTTCAAGTGCAACGCTGACTTCTGCCACGTGAGGCCTACTTCAGTCACATGTTCCCCACTTTCATCTCCAGCAATGGTCCCATATGTTTGTCAAAATGCGTATGCTGTGTGCTTTTTCCAGCCCGATTTGTTCCTATGCCTTCTCTCCAATGAGCCTCGTTATCCCTGGGGGTCCGAACTGAAGCCTCACGCTATTTATACAGACTGAACAGCTGGGGCCCTCCTAGCCAAAGAAGTGTGGGTTGGGGAGAGAAATTATCATGGAAGGTTCAGGTTAAACCAAGCGTTGGATAATCCTCTCTGTTTTTTTTTCTTTTAATTATTTTTTTAAACGGTATTTTTTTTTCATTTTTCTCTTGTGTGTCCAGCGTGGCCACTTCAGGTTGTGTTCGTTTCGGGTCAGCACTTTATATCTCATTTGTCGTGTCATTACTTTTGTTTTTATTCACTCTGCAACTGATGGTTCCAGCCCATTTTCCCTCTTTGAAATGCACTTCTAAATAAAGAAGCTGGCTGGGCTGGATAGATAATGAAAGGCTGATTTTTCCTCCGCAGTCGTGGCTCCACAAACTTTGTCTTTTTGTTGCACTGGACAAAGCCGACCTGCTGTTACGAGCTGAGCTTTTTCTGTCACTTCCCTTTTCTTCTGCTCTCTGGCTCACGTGTGTGCGTGTGTGTTTTATATTGTAACTCTCAACATAATCCAGTCTTCTTCTTGTTGCTCTTCACCTACCTTTTTCCCCTATCATGTCTACTATCTGTGACTCCTCTCTTGACATTTTTCTTCTCAGAATGGAAATGAGTGTCTGGCGACTCTTTAGTTCGAGGTGCCTTAGTTTGAGACTCATCTCAGGCATGTGGAGCTAATGGGAGCTGATGAGATATTAACATAATTGCTGCTCGGGACACATATACAGATCCAAGAGGATGTAATAAGCACAGACGTGAACGCTGGCTCTCTGTGAGCCATTCATCTTCAAGCAGAGCATAAATGAAACTAATTCAAGTCGAATGAAAAAGAACACCTCTAGTTCTGCAGTTCCTCCATTATCACTGCAGGTGCAGCTCTGGTCTGGGCTTTACTGGACAGTCAGAAAAGTCAGACCGAGTGGCGACGTCTCTTTGATTCAATCATTTGAAAGTTTTCCTTAATGCCTCACTCAGCTGGCAACACCGGAGTGTGCACATGGAGATAAATATTCAAAGTGATGTCGAGATTGTCCATGTTGTCGAAAGAAAAGTTGATGAAGTGTCTGAATATTCCAACCAACCACCGCTGAACTTTAGTGAACATGGGCGGGAAAGGTTTATCGATGTATAAAGCCAAGAGTTGTCTTTTTTTTCATGTCATTAAAAGAGGTTTAATATCCATTTCGAGGTTTTAGCACTCACCAGTGAAATGAGCTGTGCTGTCAGTAGATAGACAACAAAACATGTTCTGTATTTTTATGCTGAGTTCAGATGATTGAGCGAATTGATTCATCATGATTATCTTATCCTGTCATCGACAAAAGAAAGTAAAAGAAGTCAGCCCACTCCTCCAGTATTACGGGTCAACTCTGGTTCTGTTTTTGACTCTTTCACCGTAGTCGTGTTTGCTTGACCTCTCACTGAACCTTGTACTTTGCTCCTATTGCTGATGTTGGTGGGCTCATGCTGTTATGTTAACTTAGACAAGGTGTTTGTGTGACTTGTGTCATGGGTAGGACTGCTATGGTTCTTGGAATCCATCAATCTGTTTTTGTTTTTTTTTTTTGCTTTCATTGGTCTTTAAGACCATAGAACATTTATCAGTACATGAAAGAAAAGAAGACATTTTGCATAATAGAGCTGATATGGTTCATGAGTATGCAGTGATATTTAAATGTCTTTGTCAATACAGATAACAGTCCTTTAAATGAGGGAAACTCTACAATATTTATCTACAACTTTCCCATTTATTTTTTACGATTTATTGCATTTTGCTAACATATAGCATTTATTCACATGTATTTTCATAGTGTTAACACCAGTCCTGCCTCAGCCCTCAAACTGTAGTCGAGAAACTCCTTTTTTATCCACAGTGGAGTGAAGAAATTCTCCATCCAGGTGCGTCTCCTGTCAGGTCGTGATTTAAAATGAACCAATCTTGGAGGCGATTGAAGCGCTTTATGCAGAAACAGTGTATCTTTGCAAGTCATCTGTTAAAATCTTATTAAGAAACACAACAACAGAGTATCATGGGGATTATCCTATCGACTGAGATGGCCCGTTATCAAGGTAATTAAAGACTTGTAACACCCACATGTGGCTTTTATCTAAGCCACAGAGTATACATGTCACATATATGTAACATATAAGTGTGTTTAAGAAGACTGGAGCTAATGTGCAGATATTGTGGGTTAAAACACAAAGTGCACCTTAAAAGTCCTCTAGACATCTGATCTAAGTCTAACCTGAGCATCTGCACTTCTTCCTCAAACTCCAGGTAGAATTACAAAGAGACAAGTGTGAATCCAAACAGGTTGCTCTTATTACTCAACAACAGCATCTGGGCAGCTCTAATTAGTGTTAAATTAGCCAACAAAATGGGACTATTACTTAGTTAAACATGTCCTCCTCCCTCCACAAACTGCAGCCACAACATGGGTGTAGGGGTTTGTTTTTACCCATGTAAATATCACCTGGACTGAGCTGAATTAATGGGGATGTGATGGAATTATTAATGACTTTTTAAAGCAAACAAAAAGCTTTTTTTCATGTCTTGAAGCAGCTCCTTATTTTAATTATTTAATTCAGCCCAGACCTCATCAGTTAGATTTACCTCCAGCTCATCCTCATTCCAGACAGGTCTAATATAGTGCCGTCACACAAGATCTTATAGAAATAAGATACTGCCTCTGATTGACATGATTGAATTTATTTATTGCCTTCAGGGCCTGTCTGGTTAAGACACCAAAGTCTCAAGCCATTTTTCTTACATAGTCCCGGATCTGTAAATGTTAATTAAAAAATTGAATGAATGAATGAATGAATTTTTAACACTAAAGAAAAAAGAAAAAAAAGCCACGCCACTTATCCAATGGAGAAAGTATAATAATGCCTTTTGACATTGTCTGTTATTAATGTGTCAAAGTGTGTGAACTCTTCTCTGCCCTGTGCACTTCCTCTCATTATGCTGAATTGGGCAATATGTTAATGACTCCTTTATTGGTCTCACAGTGAGATTCTAATCCTCCAAACTGATAGACAAATGAATAGCATCCTGTCAACATTGCCCGTCTTGTTAAAGATAACTAAAGGGCCTCCACTCAAGCGGCGGCAGTCATTGTGCGCGGCTATCAAACACCCATTAGGCCGGGTGCCAGTTGCTTGTCAACTTTTGACATTGCAGTCAGAGAACTGGCGCTGAGCGATGCCCTCAACGATGCCTCATCTCGTTCTGCTGCATGAGTGATGTCTTTGTTGATCTCTCAAGCTCCACCCTTTTGTAGACAAACACACCTTTTTTTCTCCCTCATGCACTCACTTCCTCGCTTTCTCCTCGCCGCTTTTGTCTTGGGGAGTCATTAGCCATATGGTGGCAAACAGGAGCCACAGTGGTCAAGACAAAACGGGGACTCGGGAGGGAAGCGCTTGAATTTGAAAGGGTGTTAACTGTGAACATGTTACGAGCGAGGCTAAAGGGGCTAGTTTTGGCTTGGTAGGATCTGGGTGCGATGCTGCATGGGGCTGGGGGGCATTGGCAATGTCAGGATGCAGAGACAGACGAGGATTTGGAAGAGTCAAGTATGTCTGAAAGAGAAGTTGTTGGTGGTCTGCAGAGCTGCGGCAGCTGCTCCTGAAAACAAATGGAGGAAATCAGACAAAAGGAGGGAGCGGGGACATGGGAGTATGATGCGAGGCGTGCAGGCTCCTCACTTTTTGTCCCTGCTTTAATCTGTTGGGAGACACAGTGAAGAAGAGAGAGAGAATCTGGCCAAAACCCACGGGTCCTTCAGACCTCCCCCCACTTTACTCTGGCCAACTTGACTAGAAGTTCAGCACC
>BJFM01000632.1:8901-20018 GCA_016586285.1 Arothron firmamentum | reverse complement strand
CACACACACACACACACACACACACCCGTCCTCCCTAACAGCACCACCACCACTACCCACTCACTCGCTCTGTATTCAGCCTAGGTGCTGGACTGACAACAAGCCATTCATTGTGGAGGTGGAGGGAAAAGACTGTGGATCTCCCCTGCGCCTTTTTTTGGGGCGGAGGCAGGGGTGGGAAGTGATTGGAGTTGGGAAAAGCGGGTAGGTGGACAGCAAAGGAGAAGGAGGGAGGGTACGGATTCCTGAAATGGTGAAATACGACAGAACAAAGGGGTCAGAAAGAAAAAGTAAAAGAGTCAGAAGAAAGAGACTGAGGGGTGAGTAAAAAGTGGACTGCAAAGGAGGGAGGGATGGAGCTGGAATCACAGAAGGAAGAGAGGGAGGGGGAAGAGAGAGAGGGCTACCATGCCGAATGAGCAAGAGAGGCGGAGAGGAAGCAGAGCTCCATCAGATGAAATGAGGTGAAAGTAATTCAAGCATTAATCAAGCCAGGGCAAAAGGGAGGGTATACTGTGTTTTCTCCCCCCCTCTCTCGCGGCGGAACTGAAAGACAAGGTGTGAATGAGGCAGCCTACAGTGGCCAGCAGAGAAGCACCACTGGGTCACAGCATCAAATCATGTCCGACTCGAACACCATTGCCGCTTCCACTGCAGACCAGGTCAGTTCAAACTGTCATATTGTCTTTCTTGTTTGTTTTTTTACAACTGCCACCCCGGGTCTAAACAGCACCGCTGGCTTTTAGCTGTTACTTGCTCCTCGCAGCAGCTGAAGCTGCCGGAAGCATCACGCTAGAAGTCTCTGAAGTGAAACTTCACGGATCGCCGAAAACGGAACCAAGTTTGGGCTACGAATATATTATCTTTAGATCCGTACACAGAAGTACTTAGAGAAGGTTTCTAAAAGCAAATGAGTAAGTGTGTGTTTTTTGGAGTATCAAAGCAATGATTGTTGTGCCTGGAGCTGCCTGGACAACGGTACAGGGTCCTGAAAGAATTGAATTCATCAAGACGAGCTATTGTCTACGCCGCCTTATTTTTCGGTGATCATTCAGGGGATCTGTGACGACTCAATACCCCCCACACCACATTAGGAGGGGGATGCAGCTCTTTAAAAACCAACCCACGTGTGGTGGTCCTGAAAAGTTTTATAAGTAATTGCAGTGGGAAGTTCAGGCGGTGCTGTGAGAGATGGGTTTGGTAAGGAAGTGGGTTGGTCTGCCGTGTGTGTGAAAGAGAGAGACAGAGTAGAAAAACTGGAGCGTCCAGAAAAGGCTGATATTTATGCCTTCAGATCTCCCGCCCTGAAGCTCTCAGGTCCCAGAAACCACTTGCATCTTTGGCAAAGATATCCTTGACTTTGCTTTCCTTTTTTCTGGGCTGACGCTTAAATCCAGCGCATCGTTTAAGACAGAATCTGTGGTCATTCTTATAACGGCAGGCGGAGGCAAAAAGTGTGTCATTGTTGTCAGCCAAGTTCTTGTCTCCTGTTTCCAGTTGCTGTTGAAGCCTGAGTCAGCGTGCCATAGTTCTGTGGGCAATTACACACAAAGACACACACCGCAAGCCAAGACAGCAGCTGCTCAGACTGCTCACACAGAAAATTCAAGATGGATTGTGGGTGGAAGGTTGAAGATATTTACAGCAGTGCGTGTGTGTGTGTGTGCGTGCGTGCGTGCATGTGCGTGTGTGTTTGTGTGTGTTTTCTCCAAAGTGGCGCTCACAACAGGCACCTCCGTAGGCCCATGCTAATCCGCTGATTCTCGTCCATTTAAATTTGACAACACACGCATCAATTTTCTCCCAAAGCTGTGACTGACAGGGGGGCGCAGACAGCAATTACAGACGCTACAACGCTACCGGCTGCAGATGCATGTGGGTGCAAATTGGACTCAGTAATTATTGATGATCAGAGAAATGTCCTTTAAAGTCTTTCCTTTCACAGAAGAGTAACAGCAGATATAATTATTTCTTTTCTAACCTGCATCTCTTAGGAGAACAGTTTGAACAATCCTACGGTTTTTGGATGTTTCCTTCTGTGGTGATTGTGATAAAACGTACACCGATGGGCCTCTCTGAATTACCACATAAACTTAGGGCTGCAACAACAAATCGATTAGATCGGTTAAATTAGATCGTCAAAAGAGTCAACAACTTAGTTCCTAATCGATTTGTTGTGTCGTGCGATTAATATGGCAACTTCTACGTCACGGCACTACTTTGTCGCAATTTAGCGGAGCCGCAGACGGATGCACACCGCCGTTAAACACCGCGAAAGAAGAGTAGAGTGTAGCGCAGTGTGGCGGAGGTAAATTCGACCGGCAAAAGAGCCCAGCAGAGGCATATCCAGCGCAGCTTGACTTTCTTTAACATGGCTGAAGCGGACCAAACGGTTTAAGCGAAGAAACATAACGCCAGTCTCTCCTGGCGCTCGGCTACACTCATCCAGCTTGACAAGCACAAAAAGTTAGTTCATTAAACAGATGTTAGCATGAGCTCGTTAATGCCAGTCAGGTATGTAGACTAAAGTTCACCATCGATATTCATTCGTCATTTTACTCAGATCCTGCACTGCATGAGTGAGGAGGGAGGAACGATAGATTGTGTCTATTCTAAGAAAGAGATGAATAACTTACCACATCTACTGAAATTTGTTTAATTAAAATAGAATAGAAGAAATATTTTTTTCCATTTTTTTTAATCATTTATTTGTTGTTCACAATGTTGTTGACAACTCAATTTTCTTTTACACAACACAAAGCGTTTTATGAGCACTTTACTTTCAAAAGTTAGTTTGAATGGTTTTTGGTTTTTTTAAATGATTCATATTATTTATTGCTGAAGAGCTGTGAAATGAGCAACGTGTTTGTAATGTTTCTGCACTTTAGGTACTTTAAATAATTTCAGGGTATTTAATCGATTAATAATCAATTAATTAAAAAAATCGGCCGACTAATTGATTGCGGCCCTACATGAACTATTGAGTCAGAAACACTGGTAATATTTGTGGGAACTGTGAGTCAGTTGCTTTGTGCGGAGATGAGGAGCATTGCAGGGATTTGGAAACTAACATGGCTTGTTCTGCTCAAAAATGATGCTTTCCTGCAGCTAAAATCTCTCAGTTGATCCAGGCAGATTTGTCATCAGTATCTCGTAATATTAAAAAGCTTTTAATGTGACACAAACTACCCACAAATCAAGAACTTCTTAACAAAAAGAGAACCTCCTGGTCCTGCTCCTTCATTCCCGCTGTCATTACACGGGTCAAGTCGCCTCAGCGGTAGATGGAATTCTCTGTGTTGGGACAATAGTTTGAGGTTGTGGGTCCATTTAAGACATGCTTGACTAATAATTGAAGTAATAAGGAGTTCAGATGAATTTTGTAATTGTGAAGAGGGCAACGCTGATTGGCTTTGACACATTTTTATGAGATGAAAAAATCCGAGCGGACACCACCGCTGGACTCAATGAAGTTTCAGGAAGATTTGCGTATTTGAAATGTGCATTATCTGTTCGCCTGTATGGGTACAAGCAAATTCCATATTTATATCCTGGCTGATCACTGCTCGTCCGCAGCAGCTCAGACCCAAATTCTTGGTAAATAAGCAGATTTCCTGCATTATATGGTGTGTTGCCAAGAACCTGATTTAGCCCATCTTATATGGAAAAACACAATTCTCCAAATTCTTCAGCTGTATTGGCATTTGTCCACCTACAAACACCTACACCTTCAGTTCTGCTCAAGCTAAATATGTCATATTTTGCCTGCTTACCTAGCAGGCTGAAACATCTTTAATATACAAATACAAAGTGCTCTAAAGATGTTGATTTAGCAGAGAATGAGCTCAAGCAGCTCAGGTTTAACATCTAAAATCAGACACACAGTCCAGCAAGTAGGCAGGTCTGCACCCACAAATTTAAAGGTGGGGGGGGTCAAGTCAAAGCAGACCCCACACAGTGCATAAATAAGATCGGCCGAGCACAAACACACACAGGCACACACACACACACACAAACACACACACACACACGTGCATACACAGACTCTTCCATCTGAGGGCAGGTGCTGTAGTTTATGGAGCGGAAGTACAAAGTCATTGTGTTTACTCACTGAAGAGCCCACTACACTAGAAAACAGACACGTGTGGAATCGAGAGAGAGAGAGAGAGAGTGTGTGTGTGTGCGTGTGTGTGTGTGTGTGTGTGTGTGTCTGTGCGTGTGTGTGTGTGTGATTCCTGTGGTGGATCCAGCCTTTTGGTCTCCCTCTGACTGACTGCACTGAGTTGAGCTTGGGGGCTCACAGCTGCCTTTGAGAGCCAGGCAGTCATCCACCACAGAGCACAGTGAGCAGACGTGCATGGCTGCTGCGCTGGACGTCCAATCAAAATCAACTTCAAGTCACTTTACTTTCTAATTTAGAAATTAGTTCTCGAACACATTCATGCGCTCTAAATGAAGTTTGCATTCCCATAGGTTGAATGTTTTAACAGATGCTTTAACTCTTACAGTTCTTTTACATTAGGTCGTTGGAGACATCGCACCTCACCTCAGTAAAGCAACACAAAAAAGAAATATTTCCAAGACGTCTATTCCAGCAGACGGAACATGACAGATACTCTGGTCTCAACATTTAGCCCTGCTAAAGTTACCTCCCAAATTAAAAGGTGTGACTGAAGAATGTGGGGTCATGGCAGGGTTGAAAAGTTCAAAGGCATCAGTGTCAAAACGTTTCCAGTGTCAACATTTGACTATTGGTAACATGGCCAGTGGACACATGTGGTTAGGCACAAGCTTGTCATGTCCTGTGAATTTTAGTAAATAAATTTAAGGCTGCGTCACTGAAGAAACATCTCAGCATAAGCAACAGATCTTTTTAGCGCTGCAACTGCCGATTATTTTTATAATCAATTAGGCGGTCAATTTATTATTATTATTATTATTATTATTATTAATAATCGTTTATTAATCGATTAAATACCCTGAAATTATTTGAAGTATTTAAGGTATTTAAAGTGCAGAAACGTTACAAACACGTTGCTCTCTTCACAGCTCTTAAGTAATAAATAATATAAATAATTCATAAAAACAAAAACCATTCAAACTTAAAAGTAAAGTGCAAACAAAAGACTTTGTGCTGTTCAAAAGAAACTTGAGTTGTCAATAACATTGTGAACAACAAATAAATGATAAAAAATAGAGAAAAATATCTCTTCTATTCTAATTAAACAAATTTCTATAGAAGTGGTAAGTTATTCATCTCTTTCTTAGAATGAACACATCTATCTTCCTCCCTCCTCATACAGGATCTGAATAAAATGACAAATGAATATTGATGGTGAACTTTAGTCTACATAGCCTACTGTCATTAACGAGCTAATGCTAACGTCTGTTTAAAGAACTAACTTTTTGTGCTTATTATGCTGGATGAGTATAGCCGAGCGCCAGGAGAGACTGACATTATGTTTCTTCACTTTAAAAAAAAGGGGAATAAAAGTAGATTTTCTGTTTTTGACTCGCAGTGCTCTTGAGCTCTCGCCCTCCTCACTAACGGCTCCAACATGCTGGCGCTTCAGGTGCTCCGTCAAGGTGGCGGTGGTCCTGTGCCACGCCATCTTGCGTTTGCAATGGTTGCAGACGACACACTTTCTCGTGTTGTGCCAAGTGACATGCCTCCAGCCCTTCAAGGACTTTGGTCTAACCGTTTGGTCCGCTTCAGCCATATTCAAAAAGTCAGCTGGATATGCCTCTGCTGGGCTCTTTTGCAGGTCTACTTTACCGCCGTTACACTGCGCTACACTCTGCTCTTCTTCTGCAGTGTTTAACGGCAGTGTGCACCCATCTGCAGCTCCACTCAATTGCGATGAAGTAGTGCTGTGAGGTAGAAATTGCCGTATTAATCGCGCGATACAACGAATCGATTATGAAATAAGTTGTTGACTCTTTTGATAATCTAATTTAACCAATTCAATCGATTCGTCGTTGTTGCAGCCTTGGGCCATTTAACTATCTGCTTGACATTGATGAATGTTGTTTACGTCGACGAATTCCACATTCCAACAATTCCACACGCTTGATGATGACAAAAGATCGCAGGATTGCATCATACCCATAAGCACTCTGCAGTCACGTTGCATTTACACCACATTCAGAACAATCAAGGCCGGTTGACAGTATTCCTGCCGTAGCAGAATGTGATGCTACATACATTCAGCAGTGGGGCAGCGTTTGCAAATCTGAACTTTTAAGGAAAACTCTGGAGAAAGGCTGATGAGGCTTATTCATCAGCTTTGTCATGGATTTGTTGAAAGAACCAGGGGAGAAAAGAGCTGATGTTGGGGCTCGTTGAGGCAGCGTGTTCACCGTGTTAGCAGGAGTGATAATGTTAGTCAAGCTTCTGTGGGTGTGTGTGTGTGTGTGTGTGTGTGTGTGTGTGTGTGCGTGCGTGTGAGTGTGCGCACTCTTGTTGAAGCAGCACACTTGCAGTGCAGGGATTGAGGGCACCTCCACAGAGAGTACTTGTTAATGCTGCCTCAAGTGCCATAGTGCAGTGATGAAAACAAGGACAGAACTGAAAGAGTTGGAGAGAGATGGATGATCGTAGTCTGACATTTTTTTGATGCAGAAAACCCTTTGATTCATTTATACTTTGCTCCATTTAAAAACCTATCAATCTATCATGTCACTAACCTTGTGTTTGACTTTTATTCTCCATCCATTATTCTCCATAATATTGTCCATTTAGTCATCGTATAGGATTAAAATACTGTGTGTGTTTTTGTGTGTGTGTGTGTGTGTGTGTGTGTGTGTGTGTGTGTGTGTGTGTGTGCGTGCGTGCGTGTGTGTTGTGAGGTTTGGGGCAGGTGAACAGCTTGCGATAGCCAACATCTCCGCGGGCTAGTCTCGCGCATCAGTTGGCTTCAGCTTTACCCAATGAAGCCCCATGCACAAATGAGCTTGTTAAGCTAATAAGTGAATAAGCAAATGAAGGGCGGAGCGGTGGAGAAGTGTGTGCGGGGCCGCTGCGGCTCCAGCCATGACCCGCCTTTCAATGCAGCCCAACATGCAGCAATTAGAACAAATGAAAACCAATATAAGCTTAAGAGTGAAGAGAGTGTCAAAGTGCACGCAGTCTAAAAGTGCAGTGTTGAACATGGAAGACACACTTTTCTTTAATTTCTCTGGGTTTAAAACGTGATATAAATGTTTCTAGAAGACATTATTAACAACAGTTTTATTTACTTTAGACACTCTCCATCGTAAGGGCAGTTAAGAATAAGGTCATTTTTTTCTGTAACCGTAAATGCAAAAATGACATTCTGAAGATCAGTGTCGATCGTTTGTCTTGTAATCTTGTTTATTAATTAGGGCAGAAAAGATAATGTGTTGGGAATTAGTGCCTGTGCTTAAAATTTTGTTCAAAATGTAAATGTGTGAATTTAAGAGTGATTAATGATGTAAGTAATAAAATGCAGGATATGACTGGCTGCATAAGTGCTGACAGAGAACTACAAAATTACCTTTCACCTTCATCGGCCTACAGACATCAGCTGCCAGTAGCTTCTGAAAGGTCTGATACTGATGAGAAATCTTCATTAAGGATTATATAAATATGGTAAAAAAAAACCATGAAATATCTTTTGACCCCTGGTTTCATTCAACGCATCGGCCCACTCATAAAGGTTTGATTTGTGGTAGAGGGACTTAGATTTCTTTCATGCTAATATCCCAGAGGTTCTTTTATTAAACAGTTTTACATTGTTGCTTATGAGTAGAGCAATTTAATGGTTTTTCTTTGTCCCAGACATTTTGGTGTAATGTTTGTTTTCAGAGAAAGTGATTGAGAAAAATCAGATATATAAATAAATAAAAATGTATTTTTAACTAAAGACATCAGGCTTAGCAAGCTAATAGAAATCTTACAACACCGAAGCTCAACTTTTAACTAATATGCATGGAAAAACAGCAGGGGGCCCCCTACATTTTACTGCCCCCCTACTGGGGGGCAGGGAGCTGTCAGTAAAATGCCATTGCTCCATAGGAGGTGTCTCTAAATAAGATTCTACCATACAGTCGACGACACACCTCGTCAGCAGCTGCATGACTTCTAACAAATCACATTTTTAGAGATTAGCAGGTCGAGCAGAGCTGTGCCTGCTTGTCGCTGCTGCGTGAATATGCGGTTTGGAACCCTTTACATGCTGCAAAGCTGTCTGTCATGGTCGTGTGTGTGTGTGTGTGTGTGTGTGTGTGTGTGTGTGGGTATGTTGTTGGCCAAGGGTTTGTGCTTTGCACCGAGGTATGTAGCCTTGAAAAGCTAGTTCAGGGAGTAAATGCAGGTGTGAATTTGTACAAATCATTTCAGTGTTTTTGGTGTTTAACAGAGGAAGAGAACCTTTCATTTCAGATGAAATGATCTTTATGTGGTTCATTCTGGTAGCGTGTAAATGATTATGTAACTTCCAGGACGCATAAGGAGTTTTGCATGATATCTTGATGGAGGTTCAAGGTGAGGGTTGTTGTTGTTCTGATGTGTTGCTGCTGATGTACAGAGTTCAACGCCGCAGACTGACCTATGTATGCAGCACACGGGCACCCACCTGTGGAATTTATTGATAACAGTGCTCAGAAATTGAAAAGGGTCTAGAAATATGATCCCACTTCCATCTGTTAGGACACGCAGAAGCAGCTCTGTGACTCTAAAGAACCCTTGGAAAAATGGCGTCATTGCAAACAAAATGGAGAAAGGAGATGAGGTTGGGGGGGTGGTCTTACGTAAAGGCCAGATGGTCCAAGAGAAGCATGTGACAGAAAAATGGGGTGATGGAAGGATATGGAAGGAGGAGTGTGCATCTGTGTGTCTGTCTGACTAGGACTGAATGAACACGGGGCTGGAACTCCTGGGTAGAGTCAGACATCAGGACACCAGGACATTAGGTCAAGAGTTGTCCTAAAGGACATCAGCATTTCTCTAATGGTTTTTGTTTCTGTTTAACGTCCACTCAGTCTTTAAATTATGCCTCTGCATGCTACTAGATCACACACCACACTAGATCTTCTAGTTTGTTTAGATGGGGGAATTTTCACCTCCAGGGTGAAAGTAGTCAATTCATGTATGTTTGCCTGTACCTGAGTTTGGGATTCCTCTAACAATCACATCAAAGTAAATTAGCTGTCAATCCTTTGTCAACAATGTTCACATTGTTCACTTTAAAACTTTGGAGTATGACTTTGAAGTTTCATTTACAGTCGATGTAATTTATCCCTGATTGCTAATGCTAGCGTTAGCTCATTCAGTGTTTGATGTCAGCAATAGTTTCCAGCTCTCCAAATGAAGAGACAGTGACGGTACAACGTGTACTGTGTGATATCACTCACAGTCTCTCTTTCTTCTTTCCTTCTTTCCTTTCTAACTTCCTTTCTTTTGGAATTTAGCACTTGTAAATGGCCTGATCATGCACCGTCTAGACAGGAATATTGCCCAATTGAAGCCATTTTTTGCAAAGTTTATTTCCTAAGTTTTGAGGTTTGGCTGCTGATGTTATTTTGAGAGAGTGTAGCAAGGACACGCAGCTGCACACAGTCTTTTTCCATCCAAAGTCAACTCCAGCCGGAGACAGAATAATGCAGGACCTGCTGGGATGCTGGATGGGGGCTGCTACTCACACACTGCTGCGAGACCGGCTTCATTGTGAGCGTCTCCTTGTCAACAGCACGTGTGTTGATCTTCCTGTCTGTCCCACCTGCAGCCTCCAGTCCTGCTCAAAGGAAGGTCAAAGAGAACTTATCTTTGTTTTCCCCTCCTGACATGCAAGCACAGCTGGACTCAAAGACGGTCCGGAGCTGTTTGAGGGCAAATATGGCAGCTGTTTCTTCTGCTCTCTAATATTTCTTCTATCGTTACTCGTGGAAGGACTGAACCACGACACAGTGGTGTTTGACCAAAATGAGGAGGCTGCTGGTTGTGTTGTGCTTGTTTCCGTTTTGTGCTGATGAACAAGATCATTTGTCAGCTTTATGTAGTTGTGATATTTACTGACTATAATGTTCATTAAATCACTATTTTAATGATATATTTACTACTTGAAAAGTGAACACAATAAGTTTACTCATCTTAAAAATGAATTTGACCAATATTTGATAACTGTTTCCTTTTACATTGAGGCATGTGTCTGCTATCGAGGCCGTGTCTCTCCTCTGCAGGAGTGTGTGTGAGCGAGCTTATAGAGCAGTGTTTCTGCATCTGCAGATCCATGAGCATTTTCACATATGGCTGCCAAAGTGAAAACCAGAGACGGACACAGCTGAGGTCACAGAGGAGGTCAGGAGAGAGCGGCCATCTGATGCCAGCAGATGGAGTGATGGAGGGAGCGAGGAGAGGAGAAGCTCCAAATCAAGACACCACATGCTTAAAGCCTGTTCTAGAGAGGCGGATTTCACTTTGCATCACATTTGGATCAGTGCGTTCACTCCAGACAGGATAGAAGAGGGGAAAAAAAGAAAAAAGAGAGCTTAAATTTCATTTTAACTGATTCATGATCTGTCTTCTTTATAGAATGGTGCCGTTCCTGGTGAACCATCGAAGAAGGATGAAAACTCCCGGAGAGGGAACTGGGGTAACCAGATTGAGTTTGTGCTCACCAGCGTGGGCTACGCTGTGGGCCTGGGCAACGTCTGGAGGTTTCCCTACCTCTGCTACAGAAACGGCGGCGGTACGCACTCATGTCTGATTGATTTGCTTGTGCGCTGTATGATGCGTGTTTAGGACGCAGCCAGCTGCGGCCAATGATGATGCGAGGCTTCGGCTGCACAGCTGCTCGACAGAACCTCGTTTTCAATTGTGATCCATTGTGTTCTGCAGCTGCATTCTTTTATTTTTGGAACCATTCTGTTATCAAGCGATTTTAAAAACACAAAAATGGCCATCACCCAAGTGGAGTACCCACTCTAGATAGCGTGTCAAATGTAATCAGGAGCTCACTGCAGCCCCTAACCTCAACCTTACCCCCCAAATAGACCTTTGAGGACCACCCAGAACATTCAGAAAGGTCTATTCTGGTCCGCACTAATTGGCATTTACAAGCACACACACACACACACACACACACACACACACACAC
>BJFM01000631.1:26404-62970 GCA_016586285.1 Arothron firmamentum | reverse complement strand
CTGTTTAAGTTCCGCCACTCTTTCTTAGCCAACATATTTTGAACATTTAGCTCATTTTCCTCACATTTCCTAATTTTTCTTTATTTTGAGACAGAAATTCATGAGCTTCCACGTCCCTTGCAGTCATCTCATTTAGATTTATATTTAACATTTAGGTTTATATTTAACATTTAGGTTTACATATAACATTTAGGTTTAGATATAAAATGTAGGTTTAACTATAACATTTAGATTTCTATTTAACATTTAGATTTATTTTACACGTGTACACATTTTTAACAATTATATAAAACATTCTAAATGTGAGGAAAGTAAATGTTCAAAATATGTTGCCTAATAAACAGTGGCTGAAGTTTTACATTCGGCACCCATAGCACACAAACCGATAATTTATAGAATTTAAATAAATTTTAAAAAGATGTCCTTCGTGAACTGAATAATTACTCAAGGTTTGCAGATGGATGTAGTAGTTTAGCACTAGTTTCCTCTCTCTTTGCCATCACAAAGATGATAGAAACAAGACCACCAGTGAACCACTCCGTGAACTATTTAGAGAGTTCTTGAGATATTTTAGACCTTGCAGAGTATGTGGAAGTGGAACCTGCTGACCCCGAGCATGTAGCGTGTAAAGCAGAGGAATTTATTGAAGTTGTTGGAGTTATTTCCGCACTTTCCGACCAAGATGCTATCTAATTTAACCCACACCCTCGTCCTGAGTCAGTAGAACACCTGGCTAACATAAAATTATTTAGCTTACCTTGGACAGGTGTGACGTTATATGATGGAGCAGCAGGTATCTGCTGTGACTGAGCCCCTGGAGCCGGAGACTTCTGCTCAGAGCTTCCGCAATCAAATTCGCTGCTTCTCTCAGCAGCTCCGGGCAGCTTTTTGACATTTTGTCCTGCACCTCACACCCTGGGGGCTCGAGGACCGACTCTATATTTTAGCGGCTTCCAATAAAGTTTTGTTTAATGGAGTATCCAAACCAACGTAGAGGTGAATAGCTCCACCCAGTGAATCATAATATGTTCACCAGATCTGCATCAATTGTCTGGAATCGATTTGCTTTGATTCGATGTGCAGGGTAACCAATCAGGTGTTAGGATCCGCCCACCGACTTTGACGGGCGAGATTGACAGATAAAATAAATTCATAATGCACTGCAACACAAGGACCATGAAATAATTGATTAAACAGTGAAATAATATATTGTACCTAAAATGAATTGGTATTTTAATGAATTATTGACACATTTAATAGGACATTTATGTATTTAATTGCAATTTTAATTAATTCATGACATTTTAATTCATGATTTAATGATGTATGTATATATCTATTTATTTAATTTTGGCAGTTTTAGTCCTCCATACAGTGAACTTGAATTAACCAGGAATCACAATCAGACTGAGGATAACATAAATGCCAGACTGGCAAATAAGGGTTGGGCTGGAAAATCCACCTGTCAAACAACCATGTCAGACACTGATTTGATTGTTTCTGTTTCCATGATAACAAGATTAGAGCAAGAAGTTTACAGATAGCAAAAAAAAAACAAACAAAAAAAAAAAACAAAAACAGAAAAGGTTTCTGAAAGCTCAATATAATTTATTTTCACCTATTTTTGGTGCATCTTTTTTAGCTGTCAAATTTTGATCTGATGAAAGTATTTATCTGAGGATATAAAGAGAAAAAAAACTCAAGATTGAAAAATATTTGTACAACTAAAATATTACAGTCGTGAACCTCAAAAGTTCTTTTTTTTTCACAATGTACACTGACAACCATAAAGAAACCACAGAACACTGCAAAACATTGTAGTGGCTTTTTAGTTTCAACAGAAACTAAAACAGGTGTCTACATTCACATTGGAACATTTGATCCTCTTTCCAAAACATATTTTTTAAACAAAATCAAATTAAGTGCTCCATCTCACTGAAACAGTCCGCTAAAATTCACTCATTCTGTTTCAATACTTCACAGAGGTCTATATTGCTTAAAATCAATGACATCACAAAACTGGTCTTGAATGGACATTCATTATTAGTAAAAAGTCATGTCAAGTATATAAGTTTGCCTAAATTCCTGTGGTGAAACAATTAAACTATTAAAATCTGTCCAAAAATTCCACAATTTAAATGTGCTTCAGGTGTCCTGATGTATACAAATTTTAGACCAAACGGGAAAAAAAGTATTACAAACATACAAACATTGCTCAATTTACAGAAGTACGTTAAATGTATCTATTTTCAGAACACCCTCTAAAAACACTAAACGTTTCTAAGTTCTTGCAGTACTCATGTTTAAGCTGTGAGGTGAAATCATTTTTTGCTAAGTGTTCTGCTACATCTCAATGCGCATAGACATTTTCACATTTAACAGTTCGGTCTGCAAAGATTTACATTCAAAATAAAGAACCTACCAATTTCTAATATCTGAAATAATTCCAACTGCAGCTCAATTCTGTGTGCCACAACCACTTTTGATTAAGCCTCTTATTTAAAAAAAAAAAAAAGCACAATGAGGTTCATAGCTTTTTTCCTTCACCGCCCTCTGGTGGTCACAAGTAGTAGAACAATACGCCCCTCCCATTCAGCCTGCAGGTCAGTCCACACATCAACGCCTTCATCCCTTCTAACATCACATAATTCATCCGGCTGTAATTTACAAGCACTAATATTAGTTTTGTGATAATAACGATCTGCCTGAAAGACCAGTGATGAGTAAAAGGAAACAGCGAAATAAAAGCAGGCTGCTGTGCCTAGTTTGTAATCAATAATATCATCATCTTATGCTGTAAAAAAAAACAAAACTTGTGCTGCAGCAGGTTTGACAACAGTACAAATATAAATAAATAAATAACCAGCAGACGCAGAAAAGCACGTGCATTTTTAAACAACACGTTTCAAAGCTTTATAGTTACCTAAACTTCCACTGGTTTATTGCTTTGATGAAACAGCAAAACACAATTCCTATTCTTAATATTTATCAAGGATTCAAACTTTTTTTGGGGCTTACGAGCTGCTAAGTGAATGTGGCTATGGCAACATTTTCATAGACAGACTTCTACCTAAAGCTTATAGCAAAAGATTTACATCTATTTTTAGAACTTTAATAACAATATTGCAACACAGTCACACCATGTAAGACAACAGTACCACACCGCTACCATCTGTCGTTACCCTATTAAAACACTGTCCGTAAACGCATCACATTATACAAAAAAACCTCAGGGTGTGTTTGTGTCACACCACTAAAACCTACATACAAACTCTTCACAGGGAACGCAATGATGATGTCACTCTGTTTTGGCTTTAGGAAAGAGGACATGTGGGGGGAAAGCTTCTCGCATCTGATGGGTTCTAAACTTTAAACCTCACATCTGTCCAAAGAGAATGGAGCAGAGCAGGAAGATGGTGTACAGAAACAAAAGGCCCAGGCCCAGCCGACGATCCAGCCTCCAGCGGTTCAGATGAACACTCAGCACCTGAAAGTGGAAGAATCTGTGTTTCATTCAAATGGCAATGAGGAGATTGACCAGAGTCCACAACAGATGTTCATGTCTCCTCACCGTCAGGAAGACAGATGCCAGCAGCAGGACAACAGAGTACACCAGTCCTTTATTGTTAATGAAAACCTGTGAGGGGAGAAAAAAAGCAGTAGAAGTCACAATCCTGCAACTAGACCCAGGACAGTGAGGAGGAGGCTTACCGAAGATCCATGGTCCACCAGGAGGGTACGCAAAGCCCAGGGGAACCCCAGACCCAAAAGGATGTCAAAGATATTGCTCCCTATGGAGTTGGACACAGCCATGTCTCCCATGCCTGGCACAGAGCGAGACGAGCAGAATCAAAGATCACAGAGTGAGCATGGGTGTGATTAACAGACAGTGGAGGGTGGTTACCTTGCCGAGCTACAATCAGACTTGCCATGCAGTCTGGAACACTGGTTCCCGCTGCCAGGAAGGTGATGCCCATGATGTAATCTGGGATGTCTAACGTGTGACTGATAATAGTGACCTGCAACATCACAAACAGTAGCTCATTAGGACAACAACCTCCTGAGGCCTTCTCTGATCTGGTCACACTAGCTTGATCCTTACCATCCACACCATGAGGTAGGAGAAGACAGCGATCCACAGGGTGGAGACCACAAAAGTAACCATGAACCAGCGGTGCCACCGCGACCGGATGCAGTTGGGCACGGTGCAGTAGAGCAGGATGCCCAAAGGCCATGTGATCACCCACTTCACACGTGCACAGCATCCACCTGCACAGAGCAAAATAAATGTTTGCTGCATCAAAGACAGAATATAAATTATTTATTCAGTGGCTCCTTTACTGTAGCCCTCCAGCAGATGGTGCACAAGATACTTTTCTATCTTGCCGCCTGGCCAAGAATCAAGTAAATTCAGCCAATCACAAAACAGATTTGTTGGTGCAGCTTTGTCACCTGGTATGCGGATAGGATTAAATATCCCATCTTCATCATCCTCATCCTCTGCCCGGCACGTCTGCACCCCTTGAATGCCCCCTGACTCTGCATCCTCCCCAGGTCCTCTTCCTCCGTTCTCCAGGCCACAGGAGCTTGTTCTCTGCAGGCTGTTGGAGGTGGACCCAGGGTCAGCCTCACTATCTGCTTGGTTCTTTCTCCGGATGAGCCTCTGTCTCTGCAAGATCACACATTTGCTGGCTTGCAGCTCTCTCACCGCATGTCTGTGTCTGCATTGCATCCAATACCTCACTGATGACCATGCGTCCTGCCATGGAGAGCCGGGTCCGGGGGGAGAAATGCGGCGTGATCATGATGCGCATGCTGGCCTCTGAGAAGGACAGCTTGTGGGGGTTGAGGATGAGAAGCTCATCCACCATCACAACCGGAGGAAGCTCCTGACCTGTGAACATCATCTTAAATCTTCTATTGTGAATGGGATCAGAGCAGCGAGGGCGTTTATCTTCCGTCCTGACCTTTGTTGAGAAGAACCATAGAAGTGTTGCAAGCGGAGGCATCCTCTCCCATCTTGTCATCCCTGTGATCCTCTGACCCGGAACAACACGGCTTCACGCTCTTGAACTGACGCGTCACAAACACCAGAATCTGGGAGTTGAACCTGCAACCATTCAGATACTGTTTGCTAATGCTTCCCTTCGCATCCAACAGTGTTTCCCCTATAGAGCGATGTTAACAACCAATGTAAACCTACTTCATGATGATGATGTAGAGTCCATACATGGTCATGAGGAGCAGAGACTCCCACCTCAACAACACAACGATACACACAAAAAACACATCAGAGACATCATGCATCTACACTTAAGCCGATAAATTCTCAGCAAAAACTGAAAACTATGTTAACTTTAGAATAAAGTCATTAAAGTTTATGTCCACAAGGTGGTGCTGTGCAGTAACCCAATCATTAAAATGCAACTTCCTGAAATAATAAATCCTAAAATAAGTAAAATGTATTGATATTGATTCACATAATCTTTTTAGAAATGGGTTAAAATCCAAGATTTTGCAATCAAATAAAATGAACAAAGAAAAAAAAATTGAATATGTAAACTGGTTAAAAATGGATTGAAAAATCACACAGGACTGAAAATAAGAGATAAACTGGCTGTTGAGGAAAGAATGTACACATATAAATAAATACAATAAAGTACAAATAAATAAACCAGTAATCTCCACATCAGTAAATCTATGTGGATGCTCAAATCAGTGACCAAAAATCCATTTTACAACCTCCACACTAGCTGGTGGTTGTTGACCTTTTTGACACATTTTGTGATGGTAATAACAGGTAATAACAGGGGATGGAGGAGAAGACAACACTGAGTGGAGAGAGAGGAAAGGGCTGAATCTGTCTCTGTCAGCCTCTACGAAGATGTGATGACTGTCAATACACGCTCAGAACTTCACCCCATTAAAATGTTGACAGCACAGTTTAGAGAAAATTCTGATTTTAAACTCCTATTTTATAATTTGTCTAGTAAGTTTACCACCTTCATAGAACGCATATGCAAGCATGTGGTTGGTTCATCTAGCGATTTCTCTTTTCTCAAAGACACTTGACACATTCAGTCAGCCCAATCAGTGACGTCTAAATCTGCCTCTTTCATCAATAATGTTCCAGCTGGTAAACATAGGCTTTATCCAAAACGAAATAGTGCAAAATCATATCATCTATAGCTTTCAATATAAAGAATTTAAGGTGTGAACTTACCAGACAACTGTGGCATCATAAATAACCTAAATAAATAAATAAATAAAACCATCAGGATGAAACATGGAGGAAAAAAGACTTGACAGCCTTGTTCAGGACGACAAAACTCACCACAATGAGAGTGAGAACAGAGAGGATGTAGTAGGAGGAGTCTCTGAAGAGAGACCACCATGTCAGAGTGATGGTCTGTGGAGAGAGGAGAGCTACGTGCCCATTCTTCGCAGGAATTACTGATGTGTGCTGGCCGACGTTTGTTCTACCTGCCCTGCAAATATGCCACTCAGGCCGATGATTACCAGGATGTTGAAGACCGCTGAGCCAACGATGGTGCCCACGCCGACGTCTCCTTTGGTGATGAAAACGCCTGCGGGTAGTTGGAAGAGGATGTGATCAGGTAACACAACCTCAAGGAAATGAAGAGACATAACTGACACAAAAGTAATTCTAAAGTTGTGATTTAACCTTTTGTGACATCTACTGGTGGCTTTTTGGACTGCAGAAGATTGAAGGCTAAACATGTCTATCATAAAATGATGCCTTTACAAAACTGCTGGATAATTGTGCTAGTTTCTGATGAGCCCAGCTACTAACCAATGAGTGAGGTAAAAAGCTCTGGAGCAGAGCTTCCTGCCGCCATAAATGTTGCCCCGGCAACATCTTCGCTCAGCTGCAGGTTCTTACAGAATGACGGGAAAAATGAAAACACAGTATGAATCCAATATTCTGTCAAATCCAGATAAAATGATCAGGCAGTTCCCTAACCTCAGATATTTTCTCAAGCGAGGGAACAAAGTAGTCATCGCAGACGATGGCCAGAGCGTAGAACATGTAGATGGCCTGAGAGTGGGGGAAATGCACTGTGTTTACAAACGTAGTCACACTGCCTGTTTTTGTGAGTGTTGACACAGGTACCATGTGTGAATACTCACACAGACTGCGTGCAGAATCACAGCTCCATTCTTTCTCTGCTCCTTGGTAAAGATGTCCTCTGGGAACTCATGGATGGCTGCGAACAGATAAACATGATGTCTATCATCTTCCCAGATTAAAGCATTTGAACAACAAGGTGAACATTGAACTTTTTTAGCAGATTTTGAATACTTTTCTAGCCTCTCGTCATTTTAAGATCAGTAACTTCCACATAACAATATGGCTATCATTCCATGTACCCTGATTATAACCTCTCACCTGTCTTCCATCCGCAGTGAGAGACAGGAAGTGAACAGTTCACCCACTGTCTGACCTCAAGTGTGACAGAGGAGGTGGAAAAAAACGCTGTTAATGATGGCTTTGTCTCCCATTCCCTTGACGTGACAGAACAGAGGCTGCAGAGCACGGTACAGCTCCAATTTACAACTCTGAGCAGAACTGGCTGAATTTAAACTACTGGGGAGCTCGGGGCTATTAATAGCTGCTCTGCTGTGAGACACAACTGAGGGTCGACAGGCGCACAATGAGCGCTGCGCGGCCGCCACATGCATGCTGGAAACAGTCTACGGAGAAGAAAAGAGCGAAGGTAATTCCAGTCTCAAACTCTGGGAGCATTATCTGCTCACCCACAGACTATTATCCAAACTACATGTGTTTTTTATAGACAAATACAATGTTGATGGAGCATCTCTGCTTACATTATGCAAAATTAATTTAGTAACTATCTGACAGATCTCAGATTTTTATACTACTGATGCAAATGACTGATTTAATCAATCCCAAACACTCTGTTGTGATTGAGCCCCAATGTGAGTGATGGAGGAGGAGGACAGATAGTCCTGTTGAGTGGGCGATAAATCGGCTGTGCTCGGTTAGCAAATGTAAATGTTTGTGCAGCGATGTTTATACGCGTGACATTGCAGTGCCGCCTGCACAGATGCTTCAGGTGCATCATTCTGGAGCAGAGGTTCAGCTCCTGAAGCCTGGCGAGTTTCTTCCTCACTGACATCACAATTCTTCCCAAATGCACCCAGGCTGGAAACTTTCTCACCTCTCCTCCCCAGACTCTCAGGTTATTCTGTGGCTGAAAGCACCAGGCTGCTACATGTAGCTCAGATGGATGCTTTTAGGAGTCACTGTAGTAAAGGCAGTTGCTATGACAACATTCTCCCTGGGGGCTGATGATGTTTTTTTTTTTTTTTTTTTTTGAGGGTGGCAGTAGGAAGCCAAAGGCAGGGCAACTGCCTAAGCAGTGAGAAAGGGGGAGGTGAATATGAGTTTCCCATGGCTGAGATAAAATGGAAAAAGAAAAAGAAGTGACAGCAGCCATGGACAGCGATTTCTAAAAATATTTATTTTTCCTTGCAGAACCCTCAGGAGAGGTCTGGCAAAGCAGGGAGGGGAGGGTGGGGGGCAGAGACAGAAAGAGTTCACTGGTTTACTGAGGGTTGCTGGACAGGAATGTGCTTCCCCAAGACGCTTCGGGCTCAAAAACATGACTTAAAGTCGATCGCACATCTGCAGTTTCCTGGATGAGGGCCAGACGCGTTACATCTAGTTTTGCAATCGAACGGGCCTCAGTGGACTTTAGCAGCAGGTGGACATGTTGTCACCGTCCTCAAAGACCACCAGAAGAACAGAATCACCACCGATCCCGTTCTGTCTGACACAGCAGCCCGCATATCTGGAGTTCCAGGGTCAGTAACTGCACAGATTACCGCTCATGTTTATCGCACAGAACTCTGAGCCCGCTGCAAAGAGTGTGCACAGCGGGAAGATGAGCATAAAGAGGGTCCAGCTGCAGCATGACACATAATTCACATCACAGAACGAGCTCTTTGTGACGCAAACATACAGGGGTGCAGTGAGACGGACGGGTTTGTGTTGCAGCAAGGACCTTCTTTCATCAAACCCTTCAGATTTTTTTTACATTAGAACCAAGATGTGCCGGAGTGAAAGGGGTTCTGGTTTGAGAGGCTGCAGTCTCCAAGAGTCAATCAGCAGAGCTAAACGAAGGAGCAGCGCACAGTAATGTTATCGACCGGACGATCTGCAGGGGTTCTGGGCTCAAACCACGCTATCGACCGGCACACCAAGGCTTATTTAGATACACTACAGAGCACGCGCGCGCACACACACACACACACACACACACGTTGCATCAACATACATATGTACATGCACGCTAACACACATGTTCACTGTGTCTGCATTTTTTATGAGGAATCAAAAAAATAAATATTTCATCCAGGTGTTTAATGTAAATTCAATCAAGCATTTGCTCTTTGATTTGCTTCCCTTTGAGGCGTTTTCAATACAACTCAGATGAAATAACCACTGGTCTTCTAATCACACCCAGCACCTTCCATGGACAAACCAAACATCACCTGACACAGCGCAGGAACAAGAGTCGATGAAGACGCAGCTTTGGTTTGATTACTGGTTTCATCCGTCACACTAACAGACGAGGCAACAACCTCAGTGAGACAGGTGGGCTGACCGTGTCAATAAGGGTTGCCAGTCCAGACCTGTCAGCAGCATGCATCAAAGACGGCCAAATACACACAGATAGAGCAACAAAGTCATGTTCATGGGCCCCAGTCTATCAATCACATACAATACAGGCTTAGATCAGTGGACAAATCTAACAAACAAAACAAATATTATAAAAAAATTAAACACTAAAATGATCAGACCACCAATGAGACGGACAGCTCTGGCTCCAGCTTACAAACCTGGACCATTTACTGTCCTTCCCCAGGGTGATCTTTTCCCCCTCTTTGACAGTTAACTGCAAATTCTATCAATAGAAACTCACGGATGGTTGAAGTTTCTGACAGTTTTCTTGGTGTTTTAGGACTCCGAGCTCAGTTTGCCACATGTTAAAGTCTTTTTACTCTCAAAACTTTGGTAGTTTATTCTCTAAATTAGCAGTGCTGGAAACCAGTCCGCGAGGACCACATTCTAGTCCGGTTTTCTGTCCCAGCAGGCAGGACATGGCTCTTACCAGTGCCGTTTTCTCCCAGTGAATCAGAAAACCCGGTTGGATCAGTGCCCTCGAGGCCCAGATTTCCACATCCCTACTCTAAATATATGCAGGACATAGATGGGAGTGAGCGGCAGACATGATGCTTACGCTAGCTGCTGTCTGTAGCGTCCAAGACATGGTTTTCCTGGTAAAAGTCTGTTTGGATGCAGACTGTTAGACAGCCTGCCAGGTCAACTTTCACTGTGGAAAAATGCAATTCCCAGCTGACAATCACCTGCCAGAATCAACAACAACGCAACAAGCTTTGACGAAACACATCTTGTCCCTTCGTTTTCACGATATGGATGCGTTTGCCCCCGCTGCACTCCCCTTGCTCTATTTTTAGGACTTTGCATTACACTTTTGATGCCTAAAATAGAGAATTGTCTGGGTTTCAAAATTTAGCATTCAGTTGCTAAGCAACGATGACGGGTTGCTTCATCTCCATCTTGTGCAGCCGTGGAGGGATAAAAAAAGGGGAAGAGAAGAGTCTGGGGCTGGAGGCCACTGTGCAATCTCTAAGATAACATCCCCCCGAGGTCCAGGCCGGGCTTTTTAATCACACTGCAGATTATGCAACTGTCAGACGACCTGCTGAGGAACAGGGCAGCGCAGCAGCCCGCTGCGGTTCCCCTCGCCTCCACAGTCAAGCGCTTGCCCTGTAGTGCACTTGTGTCTCCGTGAGAGGTAATGAGGAAGATCTGCTCATGAGCCAGGAACTCAGTAAAGGTTAAGGAGTTTGCAGAGAAACAGAGAAATAAAACCAGCAGAGGGAGAGCTGATGTGGACAAATGGAGGCTACAAGGTGGCAAATGCAGCGGCGAGCGGCAGAATACTGTTTTACTGTTGAAACTCTCACAATCAGTGTTGTCTTCAGGTGGTGGAGGATAGTCGTGCAGCCTGTTTGCATGGTGTATTATCAGCAGAACATAATCTGCATAAATTACTGCCACAATAAAGCTAAAGCTGCAGCAATAAACTCAGGGTTTGCATAAGAAGCAGACGCAGAGCGATGGTGGAATAGTAACACAACCCTGGACTGAATGCCAATGATCCAACAGAGAAGTGTGTATTTTTCACTGCGTAGCTGTGTTAATTCCTCTACTGTGCTCCGCGTCTCTCCACAAGACAGTGATTACCCCTCCACCCTGAATTTTGTCATCACAAAGCTGTCAGCTGTGATGGATGAGGCTCCCGTCAGCAGCCGGCCTGTTAATCAGGCCAGGAACGGGAGGGAGAAGGGGACCACAGAGGGATCTCAGGTGGCGGCTACAGACAGAAGACCAGAAATATCAAAACCCAGTGACAAGCGCGGTGTGTAATCATGCTTCTGCTGCGGGCTGACGGAGCAGACGCCCACAGGCTCACCTGCTCGGGGCTGATCCCAGCTCTGGTTCGCCGTCTTCTCCTGCATCAGCCTGCGGGTCCATCGCCGCATCCCCTCATTCCCGTCCGGCTGGAGCTCACCTGACTCTCCATCTGCTGCAAAACAGGTACACTGGTAAGAGCTTCAAAATCCAGCTTTTGAAACAAACATCTTAAAATCACACCAACCCCCCCCCCCAGACCTGACCTCACAGCTGACCCCTGGATTAGTGTTTAATGAGTGTTATTCAGACTGAATTGAGCTAAATTTGCACCAACTAAACAGGAGGATCGTATCTCCTGCAGCTGCTGCTACATCAGGAATTCCGAAGGATGCGCCGGAGCCTTGATTTAAAGGACACACAGAGCAGATGATGAGCAAATTTAAACAAAAATAACCACTTCTGAAGCACTGCTGCTGCCGCTGTTACCATCCATGGTGCGATTGTCTCAGTTATTTTTGTGCCTGTCAGAATGCAGCCTTGTGTTTCTGGGGAGGAGAGCAGCCGTTAGCCCCTCCGCGCCGCTGACAGCTGTCCTGAGACGTCACCAGGGAGGAATCTAACAGTGCGTTTCATCTCTTCATCTCTGTGACGGTTTCAGGTTTTTACAGCCTGAGACCTCCTGTCTCATCTTCGACACAAGAGGACAAGACAAAAACACCTAAGACAACCTCTGTTACATCCCCCAGAGGTCTTTGAAACAGGCCTGGGGAGAAAGCGAAGTGGTTTCTACTGTCCAGGACACTGAACCTTTTATGTATGAGGCAGATTGGTGTCTGCATGTAATCTTCCCAGATTTCCAGGCTGCTCCCTCCTTTGTGCTGCGCAGCTCAATGAGCTCATTTTCTGGGGACGGTGGCGGACGAGAGCGGGGAGGTGGAGGCTTTCATGTCGAGGCATCAAGAGGAGCTCAGCCCGTGTGAAATTCAAATGGGTTTCGGCCACACGAAGCGTTTTCAAACTGCGACAGGTCCTGCAGAGCAGATCCTGCAGCAAGAGATTCAGGATGCAAACCAGCAAAGAAGAGAGATGCCAAAGCCCCGACCTCTGACGCCTAGCTACTCCAGTAGGTTTTGGTCATAAACTAGACAAGCATGGCTTTATTTGATCAGCATGGCGTTACCACGGCAAATGTGACGACAGCACGTGACTTCTTGCCTTAATGAAAGCTAAATATGAGCAGCTGTTGACTTCTGTTAGCGTCTACCTGCTCAGACGGAGAACCAGGACAGTCTTGAACATGTTGATTTGATGACAACAACAGATCACCTCCTTTAAAAGAGGCAGAGATCACACACAGAAGCTTTAGCTTTAAATTCAGGAACCGGCTCAATCTTCACACTGATCTCAGGGTCTCCACCTCGCAGGTGTCATGTTGTATAAACAGCCGATCACAAGCAACACCACGAGCATCCGCAACAACCGCAGCTCAGAGAAGGAATTCTGGCAAAACAAACCCAAATAAGACCCCCCCCCCCCCTAATTATTTGGGAATGAAATAATGTGATGTGCTCTGATCTGATCCAGTCCTGGAGCTCCTCAGTCAAGGTTACCGATGAAGCAGATTCAAAGACACCTGTGAGCCCTGAAGGGCTGCAACAGCTGGACAGCCCATGCAAACAATAAACACAGATGTCGAAAACACACACGTAACACAACATACAGTCTGTAAACATACAGTCTGTAAACAACCTATGGAAGGTGGTCATCTTTCTTCTGTTGAGACGCAGACAGCTAAAGGGTTTGGTTTGTGATCCAGCCTACCAGGCTGCTCCACAGAACAGGTTTAAACTAGGCTCCTTCATTTCCTGCCTCGACGTTTGAGTTTAGATTTAGCGTCTCCGCTGGATGCCTGCTGACACAGGCTGGAGCAAGAAAATTGGGGGAAAAAAGTCCATTCAACGTTTGTGTGAAAAAGAAATAGTTTTTTAAGCAGATGCGTTTGCGTGTCAACATGGAGTAACTATAACTTTCCTGAAAAGACAACAACAACAACAACAGCACAGCGGCTCAGTGTTTACCCACACGTTTATTTATTAACATGATTCTGTGTCCAGGTGGCTGTTACAGCCCCAGAGCATGGAACCACCAGCTCCTCTAGCTCTGCGAGGATCAGCCTCTGCAGGCTGATCTGTGCACGTCTCATGCCTGAGCAGGCAGTCAGGTAACGGCCCCACGCTGCAGGTTAAACACACCATCCATTTCTCTGTCACAATGGAAACTATTCCTTCCTGCTGGTCATAAAACCGTCAGAGCTGGGACTTTAGTCGATCCAGCGTGCTGTCATAAAGTCAGATCGGTTAGATTCATCTCACAAGGACTTCAGCGTTTCTTTAAACACACAAGGGGGAGCAACCTATGAGGGAATAAAACAGCCTGCAAACACAGGAAACCATGGCTTAAAGAAGGAATATGGTGAGGATTTTAGTGTTGCTTATGAATCACTGTCCCACTGGCGCTTCTCATCGCGCTGGTTGTGTAATTTCTGATATTTTAATCTTTTTATTTTGCGTTATTTGTTAAAATGACAATAGCTGTTCTGCAGCTTTCATCAGCATTTCAGATTCCATTTGATCAGGTCAGACAGGCTTTAAAAACCCTCTTCAGGTTGATGGCGCACCAGTTTAAAGGTGAAGCATAAATATTAATGAGACAGCTCATTCACTCTTCACCACGACCAGCATCCAGCGCTACCCAGACGCAGATTCAACGCTCGTGATTGAAAATTTTGAACATTTAGGGCCTTACAGGGGATTAAAGAAGGAGGGGGAGGTGGCAGCTGCCGAGGCGTGTGATGAGGGAGTGGGTGACAATCTGTGACCATGTCAGTGAAGGTGATGAGGGGATAATGAGCTACAGGCAGGTGTGTGTGCGTGTGCGTGCGCGCGTGTGTGTTTGTGTGTGTGTGTGTGTGTGTGTGCATTGCAGTGAAATCCAGTCATTTATGAGACTTTCCCTGTGATTCGTCTCCTCTTACAGATGTGGTGTGTGTTCAGATTACCGAAGCGACGGGGTTGACGAGGATTCATGGGAAAATCTGAAAATCGCCACCCTATCAGTCAAACCGTGGGTTTGCATCATTAATGGTATGAGCTGACAGACACTGTAAACACTGCGTGACAAATGAAATAAATTTTATGTTTATGCGAATTTTTGAGCGATTCATCACAGAGAAGGAAAGTCACATTTTTGGCTGCTCAGAATACGGTCCTTTACAGCAGAGGCCGTCTATTTCTGGACCGAAGAACAGAACAGAACAAATCCCTCATGGTCTAACATCCAAACACACGCATATATATATGGAAATCCTTCAGGGACAATGAGAAAATTGAGTATATCTACACTCACAGACCGTCTCCTTTATGTAAGGAACAATCTGTCACCATCCTTCGCTGGACAAGGACAGATCATATTAGAAAATGCTTTAACTTGACGGCATGTGTTTTATGTGAACACAAAGGTGTTACATGAATCATATTTACAGGAGGGATTCTTATTTTAATGCAGAAGATCAGTTATTTTGTAAGATAAACGGAAATTACAGTTTTATTTTAAATCTACATGCACACCAGCAACATACGGTAACTGCTAAATCAGATGAGTGTTGTCTGCAGGTATGTGTCTCACCTGGAGCCTGGAGGACCTGACTGATCCACATGACAGCGAGCAGCCCGACTCCACAGCAGCAGAGCCGCTGGAAGGGCCGCCGGGTCCTCGCCGCTGCTCTCATTCCTCAGCCGGGCGCATATCCACCGAAACACACACCTGCTGCTCTCTGGTCCACACTTCTGTCGTTAAAAAAAAAAAAAAAATCCGAACGCACCACAGTCGAAAGCAGCGACTTGCCTCTCAAGTTGGGTCCGACAAACAAATGCCAGAGTCACGCCGGGTCGGTCTCTCAACCCCGCGACCCGGACTCAGAGCTAGGCTGCTTCGCTCCTCGGAACCTGCGGGTGAAACATAACAAACCAGCGCCAGGAACGAGTTTGTGCCGTCATGTGAGGAGTCTGAAAGGTCGAGAGCAGATCCCACAGTGAGGAGCAGCAACAGGAGGCAGCATTCTCTGAGCTCTTCCTCCTCCGGCTCTCCCCTTTAGACTACTGCTGCGCTGCCGGCACGTCGCCACCAGGAGGCGACAAACTCACTTTGTCATGAACAGAGCGGTGGAAGCCAGGATGCTGTGTGAAGACCTGACAGTGCATCCTCCATTCTTACAACAATCAAGGCCTCAAATGTGTTGGCTTGGAAAATATTGCTTATAAAGGTATTTTTCTGTCTCAAGATGCATTCAGATCAAAGATCAAAGTATATTCTTACAGTTATTTTCTATTTCATCTTATTCATGTAGGATTTCCTGCTAATATGTTTTATGTATGTGCGTATATTTGCCTCAATATATCTCCTACTTTTGGTGTATATAAACCAAAGTAATGAAGTTATTCAGGGCACAAAGTTAAAAAAACAAAAAACAAAAAGCAAAACATGCCCGATTTCCAGCTGGATCTTCTGCTGTGGTTGGAACTCTGTAAAGACACTGACGGACTTATGTAAGGATGATGAAGAGGTAGCGGGGATGCCTTTTATAGACGTGAAAGCGGCTTTCATGTAAACAAACAGAAGTTATGTTTGATCTATAAATATGTGCAACCTTCTCCTGAAACATTTGCAAATCACACTACAGTGTTTACCTGGCAACAGTGTTGTTCTCTGTGGATGTATCGGCCTGCCGTCTCTGTGTGTTGTTGCCAAGAAATGTCAAACAGAGAGATTGTGTGTGTATCTCATCAGCAGACAGAAAACCCTCTGTTATATAACCACAATTCTCTCCAAACCTTCAACACAAAGTAAAATATTGTAATGATTATATTTAATCTTGATGACTGAGCACCATTTCTGCACTGTGAAAAGACCGTCGGTCCATGGAACCTTGTTTGGACTCCTGTGCTACTGTGCTTCAATTTAATAATCTATTTATGCGCCATGCATGTGCCACCGTAACGCTACCTGGGCAAACTGCCCGAAATGCATTGCCAGAGACTGACAGAGCCAATCTCTCCTGCAGACGGGTTAACTGCATTAAACTTTTTAACCAGATTGATCCTCATGATGGATTAATCTAATTTTGGCAGCCCGGGTTAAAATGCTGAACTAAACTCTTTGATTGGGCTGGTTCTTTGCTTCATTGGCAGGTTGATGCAAAAATGTTCAAATATCTCTGAAATGACTGAAGGGTTTGAGGTTTTATGGTAATTTGGCAGATGAACAGGTTGAATTGGAGAAATGGAAGAACTCAGGCTGCAGCCTAACGCGCTCCTTCAATATTTAACTGCAGAGTTTATGACTGGTGTGGTTATCATTGCCCTGCATCAGTCTACCAGTTGTTATATGACTTTTTACTTATTAACAGACTTTACAGTCCAACTGTTCTTTGGACACTCTTGAGTTAAATACACAGTATTTGTTAAAAGTTACATAATGACTTTAATTTTTCACCAGATCGTGGAAATGCAGCAGCGCTGTGTCTGAATAAATTATTTGTGCATTAGTGAACATTAAAGGAACCTGTTGGTCAAATGCCATAGTACTTCTTCAAACCTAAATCAGACTAATTCCAGTCGACACGTGTGTCGGTCATACCAGGAGCGATGTCACGGGACACTTTGGGTGGTGGTGTGTGTATGTCTGTGACGGGTCGAGCATACAACTGCTGAATCTAAACACACACACACACACACACACACACACACACACGGCGGCCGTGTTTACAGAACAGGCAGGAGTTAGTGGTGTGAAGCTCCTCAGCCGTGTGTGACACGCAGCAGCTGCTGGAGGCTCCAGACCCAAATAAAGACATGGGGCCCACACGCTGATGTCCCTGATGTCAGCGCCCAGAAGACGAAGCACTTTCCCGCAACTGGTGTTTAGACAAGCCCCCCAAAGGACAGACTCCTGGGACATGTTCCTGCGGGTGTGACGTCCTTCATCGTGACCGTGGACACTGTTTGCACTCAGACGGGAATCTTTCAGCATCTGTATCACCTAAATGTTTCATCACAACTAAATGAAAACATGAAGACAAAGGAAACGACAAGGAAGCAAGAAATGAAAAATAATTTATCAGACTATTAGGATGAGCTTTGGTCCCTGTGAAAAAGTCTGACTGTGCAAATATACAGCAAGTGATTTAAGCATGGAAACCCAGAGCTGCGTTCACTGAGGTGTTCCGTCTCTAGAACCTCAGAACCAGCAGTAGCTTCAGCCGGGTTTGTTGTGACGGCTGAAGCTTTTATTTTTTCTAAATTTGCTAAACATTTTATGGCAAAAAAAATCAGGTTGGAACATGAATGAGTTCATGAGGAAATATTTTATTTGCTGATTCAAATTCTTTTCAGATAACAGAAGTGATATTTGCTCCTCATTTTTTACTCTGACCGCTCTAAATGGTCTGATGGGGAACGTTCATAGGTCATTTGCTGACATATCTAAACACAGATAACTAAATGTCCCTCAAGACACCCAAGACATTCATTTAAACTCGATTTAAATGCACGGGCACTCATTTTTTAAGCACCTTGTTCCTTTTAATTTGCTTTCGAAAATCATATTTATCGCTTTGCATCAACAATCTGTGAGTTTCGCTGCAACAGCACACATCATCACCATCTTCGTCATCATCATCATCATCGTCAGATCGCGGATTTTTATCCCTTTATGGTGGATGGAATACTGGATGTGACGCTCTCGCCTCCGTCCGTCACTAAAAACAAAATCATCAGTGCAACCAAAGACAAAAAACTGAGGTCACTATGCTCCGTACATTACATTTTCAGGTAGGCACAAAGTCAGAGTAAATAAGCCTCCACGTAACACCAGTGTGTCCAGTCTGACCATCCTTTCTGAAACTAGTTTCCCTCGTTAAGGCGTACCTAATGGTGGTTAAGACCTTATTAAGTATGTAAGAGAGCTGAAATGATCACATTTAGCAAAACCTGCATGAGGCCATCATTGTTTTGCACACAAGAAACTCTTACATGTCTCACCAAGCCCACCTTTCTTCTCTGTCCCAGTTCACATTTAGATTTTTCCTCCATTTGAAACAGCTACAAGTAAATCCACGTTTGCATGATTAATTACTTTTTTTTTTTTATACACACATACGCGCACATACAGAGGGGGGGTTTGGAAGTCCCTTGGCACATTCTCATGCTTTGACCAACCTCCCGTGGGCTGAAAATGACAACACGGGACACAGTAAAACAAGCCTTCTCACACCTGCGTCTCCAGGAGGTCACGGCGAACACGGGTGTGCATAACGGTCCCGCAGTAGGAAGGTGGACACAGCTCAGTGCACGAACATGGAACAGTTCAGGTTCTTCATTTGATCTGGATATACTGTATTTGAATATGCTGGTACCAGGTATTCACAGTGACTCAAAAATAACATTACAATAGGACTTCTGTACAGGAAACAAAGAGTCTGGCGGAAGGTTTGGCATCCCTTACACTCGCTGTCAGTTCTGAGATCAGTGCGAGCTGCCGGGCTTTTGGTTGGCACCGAGGAGAAGCAGTCCGTCTCCTCTAAAACGCGTTAGCCGGCGCTGCCAGCCGTTGACACACAAAGGTGAGGTAACGTTACGGAAGGTGTTGGGAGGGGGGGGGGGGTCAGGCTTCATACACCTTCTGCTCGGACATCACCCGCATCCCTTCCAGTGTGGATTTTACCAAAAAAAGTGCAAGAACTACACAGGAACACACACATGCACTCTCACACTCACACACACATCAGGGTGGAGTGTTAACCTACTGTCCTAACCACTAACACTCATGAGCCATAGTACAGGTAGTCATCGCTGTAGACACCCGGCTGACACCAATGGATTTAAATACATGATTGTGTGTTTCCCTAAGGCGTCTCCGTTGGACTCCTAAAGCTAGGTTGCCAGCTGAACGCAAACGCTGTCTTTTTGTGGCAGTTTGCGGTGCAGAGACCTTCTACAGTATGGCTGCTACAATAAGTGAGGGTAGGAGGAAATGGCTACAAGCAATCGCGAAGGTGATGCTTTTCCTCTGCTGAGCCTTTTCTTTTAATTATCGTTCCCACACGCGCACGCACCAGAGCAACGAGCACGCTTTTGTTTCCTCCGGTTGCATCATCTCAGACACAGTACTTTTGCGTGTTCCCTTTACTACCTTGTTTTGCTCCATGCCATCATGGTCGACCACAGACACATTTCACCAACACATATGGCAGAGAATAATACTGATCACTTATATTATCTGGAATATATATTATACACTTTTGGTCATTTCTAAGAAGACACCACCAAACATGCTATACAGTGTCTCAGTCTTCATTGCCATTTTTTTTTAAACGCAAGTGCTTTTCAGCCTGGCTTGTCAAGTATTTGAAGCAAGGTACAGTAAGAGATGCACACGCACACACACACACGCACACGCACACACGCACACACACACACACACACACACACACACACACACACACACACACACACACACCCACACACACACATACACAGTGTAATACACACTCTGAGAGAAGCACTCTAGAACACCAGGTTCACCAGGGCAGCAGCCTGAGAGCTTCCAGTTGGTCAGTCTGGGAAGAGATGATGAAATTGTCTTTTTTTAAATGTGAGTTCATTTGCATACTCCCTCACCAGCAGGTCCAGGATCTAGGGTGGAGACTGCGCTAGTGCACAGTTTGAAGAGGATACATCAGTCCACTTATGCCAAAAGTCAAACAGTGAGCGTACGACTGCGTGGCGCGCGTCTCTCTGGTGACTGCGTGCGGATGAAAGCGGAGGCTAACAGGGCTTGTTGACGTTGCACAACAGCTCAGTGACTTTGATGAGGCGAGCCACTGTGCTCTGCGACTCCTCCTGCAGCCGCTGGTTGTTCTGGCGGAGGCTCTGCACCTCGGCCTGCAGCACCGCTTTGTCCTCTTTCTCCTGGAAGACGACACACACATACACACACACATACACACAAAAACAAAAAAAAAGGCCGTCGCTCAGATGGCAGTAGCAGGAACAGGAGAGGAACGGCTGGTGCAGAGGAAACTAGTGGATGCACGTGATCAGTGGGGAGGCTCCTAATACTTCAGTATTTTACAGGGGAAATGTCAGAAATAGTGGAAAACCATCACACATTCCCAGAGCTAATGGTCAACACTGTTTTAGCACTGTTTCTACTAATTTATAATTAAAAGAGTAATTCATCATGATTAACAGATGCTTGGGCAGCCGTAGAAGAATCTATGGAAGGTAAGCTGGAAAAAGCTGCAGTTACTGACTCTGAAATAATTAGAAAACATTCAGTGATAGGTTAAAAAATATATATTTATAAAGGATTTAGTACACATACAGACACATACACTACTGGCCAACACATCCATGACGATGTGGTGGAAGCTTGAGAGAACACAAGAAAATCTTGTGTCAAAAACAGTTTTGTGTGTTTTTTTTAATCAAGTTTTGTTTTCAAAAGTCTTTAAATTCATGACAGACAAAACAATCAAAGAACAGAAATGTAGAAATATGGAAAGAGGAAAGCACTGGAAAACAAACATTCAAGCAGCTGCCATAAATATAAATATGTAGAATACCGCAACATTCAATGAATCTGAAAATGTATCAATTTACAACAAGATAAGAGGTAAATACAAGCTGTTTGAGTGTTTTCATTAAATGCCTCTGCAGGGATTCAGCTGCGTTGATGACAATGAATCAGGCGACTGTGTCAGTGAGGACTCATCATCCCACTCCTGTAAACCTTCTAAAGCCACTCTCCTACCTGCAGGCTCTGCTGCGGAGCTCACTCAAACCGAGATTCTTAAAGGAGGAAAATATTCACGAAAGTCAAGGCACCTTTTGCAGATCATCCTGCAGCCTCTTCAGCATGGCCTCCAGCTGCGACACTTTCTCTTCCAGGTTCCCTGGAGAGTCACTGCAACCGAGACACAGCCACAACCAATCAGATAAGATCGCTGTGTGTTCTTGTTTTCAGATAGAAACCTCAAAAGGACATCAAGAAACACTGCCTTCCTTTCCCTTATTCAGTTATTTTCTTTTTTAATTGTTACTTTAAGCTCAACAAGAGAGATAATTAACACCTGGAGGACTTTGACACAAAGACAGATAAAAAGAATCAGACATGCCGGGCATGCACCTTGCCACAACATTGACGGAGGCAAATACAATCTAACTTGTGGAGAGGGTATAAGAGAAGATGTGGAATAAGTGGATGTGTGTCATGATTTGGAAGGAGATGAAAACACCCAGGCGAGCAGACTGTTGAAGAGCAGACTCTTCAACAGTCTGCTGCTGCCCAGAAGCCTCACCTCTCCTTTGAGTCTTTCAGCTTGCCGTCTGTCTGGTCTCCTGCTTGGGAGGGATCTCCAGCTTTACGGTCTGAGTGGAGGAACACAAACGACATTATTAACACTCTGAAAGCAGCACGTGCAGAAAACTGTTGAGCTCAGGGTGGCTTTTGCTCTAAAGTGAGGCCACTCAGAAGGATCCCACTTAGGCATCATGGCCTGCTGGTTTTCTGCTAGAATTCAGATTCTTCCCAAGAATTCTCAACAGGTTTTAGTTCAGGGATCTGTAGCAAAATTATGAGTGTGCACGTGGAAATCATTGCTCACCCTCTCTCGATAAAGCCTCCAGGATGCTGCGGCAGGCGGTGGCCAGGTCAGCGATGGACTGCCACTCCTCCTCAGTCGAGTCTGTTGTTTCTGAGAGGACTGTGAGAGGAGCCAATGCAACATTTATTCAAAATAAAGGCACATATTCACTGAAAAATCCACAAGATTTGAAGAATCGATGGTTTGCTTGTTTCAAGGAACACTTCTACATTAACTCAATATAACCGCTAGGGGGCGCTGTCGTATTACTATTGGTTCGAATTCCTCAACGAGGAAGAGAGATAACTCCAGCCAGCAGCTTCCACTGAATTATGTTTTTGCCTTTGTAAGGTCATTTTTGCACAAGGTAAAATAACCATTATTATGATCCAATGCAAATATTATAGAAGAGTGCATAAAAAAACCCTTCTTTTCCTTTTAAGACTAATTTATGCAGGCCAGGAAATTCTTCTTTTACTTTAACTGGGTGGAATGCATGGGAAATTCCCATATGATATAGTTGATAATATGATATATGACATATAAATGACAGCCACAGCATTAAAAAAAAAATAATAAAAAAAATCAGAAGAATCCGATGAGGAAATGAGTGCCATTATGGCAGCTACATAATAAATCTCATGGTCTCAACAGAGGCAGAGCAGATGGTGTAAGAGGGGCTCCTTGATTTGGGGCTGCCTTTAACTCCACCCTTCCACTCCCCATCTGTCCCCCTTTTATCTGAGCCCTGGCAGGGGGTGGCAGCAGAGCAGGGGTGATATTTGATTAGCGGAATAGGGGGCAGCATGGATGAAAGAGGAGGGACAGAGGGGATGCAGTGGGATGATAATGAAGAGAGAGGTTTTTAGAGCAAAAACAGTTTTGGGGGAGATTAAACCAGGCAGAGATGATCTGCAACTGTGTAACTGTTTCATTTTGGCCTCATTTGAGCAGCAGTAGGTCTGTAAAAGCAAGAATGCCTTACATTAATGGTCATCACTGCTACTTTTTTATTTAATCTGCAGCCATCATTGCTTTTGTTACAGGGATGATAAATAAAGTTTATGTTTTCCCCAGGAAAGTGGTTTATACGTAATGATGTCTAATAATGATGAATTTTCACTACTTAAATAATTAAATGGCTAGTTCTCTTTTACTGCTCTTTAAGATTTAAACAAATACCCAGTGAGATGGCACAGTTAAAGAATAAATTAAATTTATTTCCCTTCTAATGTAAATAATTAATCAGTAGTGACACCTTGGTAGTAAAAAGCTCAAACTTGGATTTCATAAAATATTGAATTTACATCTATTTATCTATAGAGTTTTTACAATGAATTTCGCCATCATAAATCAGTTATGATTTTAGTTTCATATAAATTGGTACATTAATGAAGGAGGACAAGGACTTACTCTTTGTGATGGAGTTATGAAGACTGAGGGCTCGTGAATTTCTCTCCACAAACGACAGCCTGGATGACGAGTCACTCACAGAAGCTTTGTCATCATCAAACTCGCTGCCCGAGAACTGAGGACATGGATGCAGAAGGGAAAATACTCTGTCAGAGAGAGGATGCAGTGCAGATGACAGAACCACGTCCTCTGGTCTCAGTCCATCACCTGCTCTTCCTCCAGCGGAACCTTCGGTTTGACGGCCAGGATCAAATCAGGGGTGGCGTCTCTCAGCTCGCACACATTCTCATAGATGTGGCAGTTCCCCTTCAGCCCAACGTTGTCGTACACGTGCCTGGATTGAACATTTTGTTAGAGGTTGCAGCAGGAAGGGGAAAAGCCGTTGCTGCTGATAATGCTGTGTGACGTTTGTATCCGACCCAGAGGTCAAAACAGAAAATGGAGCACTTTGATGCGTAATCTCTGCAGTGGTTTAGACTGAGACCTGATTGTTGTTGGCCATCCTGCGCTCACCCAGGCATCTATCACAAATATCACATCTTCACAGCTTCAGTCAAATCGTTCCCTTCTGCTGGAAACAGCAATAAAGAGCGGCCGCTCGCAGCAGAGCTACGTATCATCATCATGAATATTTCCTTTGTAATTTCCTGCTTTTCGTAGATCCCAGCAGGGAAACCAAACAGTGTTTAAACTCATTTCTCAGCCAGGCACATGTGTGTACTTCTGTGTTTGTCTCTCATTTGTGTCGTAGCCAAATTGAAGATGTAAAATTGTAATGCTTCCTGTTTATCGCTCATTTATGTCCTTGTGGTCATTTCATGCTTGCTACCTGGGCCTGAAGAAAAAAAAAAAAAAAGCCCTTATTACACATAATACTTCACTAACTAGCCAATTACAGTAAACTTTCAAATGAGAGGAGTAGAATATCTTATTAGGTTATAAAAAGTCCTTTCAAGTCTCTGGCGTTAATTTGACATACTTCAGTGATTCAGGATGACACGCTTTCTGCTGCCCTTTCCCTGCCTTGTCCTCACACAGGAAAAGTGACGCACTAACTCTGAGATTAAATTCTGATGAGTCAGCCCCGGTTTGAAGATATTTTCAGCTTCGCTGGTTGATTTAAAAGGCCTTTTCACCTCCCGGTATTAAACTCTGCTGGTGACATTAGAAAGATTGAATTCTGTGGGATGTAAGTATAGTGACGCAAACACTCACCCATCACAAGCTTCCCTGAAGGACGGCGGCTGCTCGAAAGAGCAGCTGCGTGTGAGCTGCGAGCTGCTTCCCTCCGTGCTGCGATTGGCTGGTTGGTCCTGCAGAGACGTGGCCCGTAGCAGAGGTAAGCTGGGCGGCGTGAGAAGCGAGCCGTGGCGCTGGCCTTTATCACGCGCCTGCCCTTCGCCCTCTTCCGCCTCCATCTGCACCTCCATTATATCCGCTTCACAGACCCCGACCGCCTTCTCATCCTTTTCCTCCTTCTCCTCTTCTTCTTCCCTCTCGTCCAGTACCCAGGCCTCTCCAGACTGATCCTCACCAGGTTTACACTCTGCATCCTTAATGGCTTTCTGGTACAGCTCAGAGAAACTTCTGCAGAAAGAAGACAACAAAGGCTTATGTACAAAAAAACTCTATGCCTTTACATTAGGTCAAAGGTCAAACTAGTGGGGAAAAAGGTTATTATGACAATGCATTCAATTACATTGCTTTGAAATGGCAAATGCTCACTTCCTGCAGAGAATTACAATGTACTTGCTGCACAGCATATATTTGTGAAAGCTAAATAAATGAGTATGGCGAGGCGTTCCTATGCTGCCAGCTCTGACATATGGCTCAGAGGTTTCCACTGGAAATGTGTTTATTCTCATGCTTCTGTAGGCAACTGCTTCCACCCTCCCTTCAGCTGGAGCTTATGCTAGTAAGAGAGATCACTGGAGGCATTGATTGGTTGCTAGCCAGCTGGTGTGATAGCGACCGCAGGCCAACAGCAGGCAAGCTGTGACCTTAGTCTCACAGTCTTTAGAGACCATGACCCCTGTCCTCCTTATTGGTTGCTTACTAAGACTCTTTCATTAGCAAGGCAATACTTTTACGGCAAAGGATCTTGTAATTTGTTATGTAGTTTAATCTGTGTTAGCCTCTTTAATTAACGCATGGTCTTATATTGACAGTGTTCCACAGCAATCATCTCACTGGTCTCCCTCTGGCCTTCTCACCTGCGAGGCTTCCCGTTCTCATCCGGTGGGATGACGGTGATGTGGATCTTGTGTGCAGTACGGAGCAGCTTGGTCCTCTCCTCGGGGCTCAGATGGACCAGCGAGTGTCCACACAGCCGCACCACCCGCGCCCACAGCTGCAGCCCACCACTCTCCGCGTAGCAGAACCGCTGCAGATCTGTCACGAAGCCCTCCTCGTTCATCAGGAAGCCGGGCTGGCCGACGCCGTCGCGCAGGGGAGTGACCTCGAAAGCCTCGCATCCTCGGGTAACCAGCTGCAGGGCATATGAGGAACATGGTCAAGCTGGACAAGGTGGGACATTGACAGTAATATTTACAAAAGGCTTCAAAAGATCATTTTTACTGATTTAATACATAAATAAATTTGGAACGTTACTGGAACTCTTAAATTATAAACATAATTATTGTTTTTGTGTTCATAAATGTTAAATGTGTGACCCCAGTATACAAGTGAAAATGTGACTGGTGTTCTTGTCCTCTGCTGGACAGCTGTAATGGTGGACTTATTGATTTTTGTGATATAATAATCCAAAGTGTTTGCTGAGGAAGATTTCCAATCCATCCACCCACCTCGAGCCTCTGCACCACCTCTCTTATATCCTCCGCCTGGTTCTCCATCACACCGATCGACACAGACTCTCCACGCTCGTAGAAGATGTCCAAGCAGGGCCCGCCGTCCTTGGGCTCGGTCATGGCCTTCCAGCCGATGACGTCTCTGCAGGAGCAGTTGAACACCACCCTGCGGGTACACCTCTCAATGAGGACCACCGACTCAGCCGACACTCCGAGCAGACAGGGCAGCCTCAGATCTCCTCCTTCCCCCTCCTCTCCCCGGTTGACTATCACAGCCCACACCAGTGCCCCCGCACTGTGCAGCTCCGCCCCTTTGGCGCCTTTCATCTTGTCTTTGCGCTTGCATCCCAGAGACAGCAGGGGAAACTTGGTGGAGGAGTCGATGGGCGTGGTGGTCACATAGTTTTCCGCCAGGTCCTTGAGGTACTCCTGACGGGTGCGCGTGGCCATGGAGCGGAATTTCTCGGACTTCTCTGCAGCGTTTTCTGCATTGACTACCTTCGCCAGGAGGAAGTCTCTGAACGCAGGTGAGCGTGGGAAGTGGGCACCTTTAGGGAACAGTGGGCCGAATAACGGGATGTCTTTAGAGCGGGTCACAGCTACCCTGATAGGCCAGGAAAGGAAGAACAAACATGGAGTCAGAGAGGGAGGGAGCTGACTGATGCATTATGCTTTGATATCTCAGCCCATGAAACAGTGACCAGTGTGCTTTTGACAGACCTGTAATAGGTCTTTTCAGTACAGGGCTCATGAACCTGGACAATGATGAAGACATGCTGGAAATGCGACCGGATGGACTTGGGAGTGAAGGGCAGGGCGCCTGGCTCCTGAAACACGATTGTCACGATGTCATTACCGATGTGCCGCTTCCTTAGCAACTGATGGGGCAAAACAGAGACAGAGAAATGCATCAAAGAAACAGGCCAGGTTCTGCGTCACAACAAAAACACACCAGTTTAACAAAAAAAGTCAGGATTTGGACCATTTGATTGAACTGAAATTGTTTTGGGTCAGTTTTATTAGAAAGCATGTGGCTGAAGTGCCTAATGCTAATCCAGGGCTGGGTGGATTTGATTCTGACCGAGTGACACGCAGGGCTGGACTGGAGCACATCCATGGGCCGCTCTAATCCCTTCAGTTCTCTTATTGATTTCATGGTTTGTTCTCGTTTGACCCAGTTGTATTTTTTTTTTTTTTTAATACCTGCCCAATGGCGCTGAAGTAACACTTTTATACTTGAATATAACTTAGCTAACATACCTAATTACTTGGGGGAAGATTAAATGAACACTTACTGTATTCAAGATAGATTAAAGACATTATTCTGCCAGTTTTAGGGGGGATTATTACTGCTGTGTTCAAAGCTTTAATCTGTATTTCATGTCCAGTTTCTTTGCATGAAACAGCAAACAGGCTTAAAGCACAGCCGGCTTGTCTGTGTGTCGACAATCAGTACCTCTACGGTGGGAGTGAACGCTGGGGGCGGGATCTTTATGTCCTCAAAGACATCTTTATGTCTTTAAGGAACAGAGGGGAAATGTAGAGAGCTGCTCTTAGTTAGAAAAAAACGACCCATCTGTGCTGCAGAATGTGCTTACCTGCTGTGTGTTGTTCGCCGTGTAGGGCAGCATAGTGGACACATGAAACATAATCTCATAGTCCTGGTAGCGTGTGTAGAGGGAGTGCGTCCCAGTTGAGTCCGCTGCAGGAGATAAAAAACAAAAAACAAATACACAACCAACCATAATTAGGAAAGGAGTCAATATCTCATAGTGGAACACTCAAGCACAGTCGAGCTGAGAGTCTCATCTGCTGCTCACAGAGGAGGAAAAAAGGCTCTGATAATCAGCAGCGACTATTTTACAGGCCTTAGTCAGATTAGAGGAGACTCCATAGCAGTTATCTTGGGCTTTAAAGGGGGCATCGATGCCCTTCAGATATCATCATCTGAGCAGGTAAGATCCCACACTTGGACGTGGGTGTGGTGTGTGCGTGTTGTCAGCTCACTCCTGTTGTCCAGCTGAGCTCGGTATTTCTCCCAGCCCTTCAGGCGCACCCGGTCCCCAAGCAGGTCCAGAAACCTCTCAAACGCTGGTCCCGAGCTCTCGTTGTTGTACATGTCCTCCTCTGAGCTCTGCCCAGCACGGCAATACATCACTCCCACCTTCCTCTGGAAATTTAGCTGAATGAAAGACAGAACAGAGTTTATCATCAAGATGACAGATACTAAGTTTCTTCACTGATTCAAAGGTTCATTGTGAAATCTTTGGCGACACCTACAGGTGAAAACAGGGATTGTGAGAACAGAATACCTTTCCAAAACCTCCACTTAAAAATACCAAGATCTCTGAAAGTTCCACTCTGACCTTCCGTAAAACCATCTTTGCTGCTTTCTAATGTCGTCCTGAAAGCTCCGTGTCTTCGTGATCATCGGCTCAGACTCACTCACCCCCTGTTCATCCAGCTTCAGCAGGGTGTCTCGGACCTTGGGGGAATTCGACGCCAAGCGAAGGCAGTGCAAGTTCAGCTCAGGCATAATGAACTCCAGCAGCCTCTTCGGGGACAGGCCTCTAGGGGTCGTGTGACGGGCAGCAGAAGGCACCGACTCCTCCAGGATGGATCCTCGCAGCGTCTTCAACTGAGAAGACCATTCAGTGTCACCTCGACCGGACGAATCGGCTTTAGAAGGAAACTCAGAGGAGAGAAAAGTGCAGGTTTACCTCCGTGGTGCGGAAGATGATTCTGCAATTGTACTGAGCTCCGCTGGATCCTTCCTTCTCCTCACGGCGGAAGCTGATGGCCACTGGACCGAGGCGATCGTCGATGCCGAAGAAGTTCTGATGTTCTACGACAGCGATACAGCATGGAGATTTAAACGCAGTAGTTCATCCAAAGAACTTGTCCTTGTCATATTCACAAACACAAACCCAGGAAAAGCTGAGCATACCCTTCATGTAGAAGTATTTGCGGTAGTAATGGGCTCCCAGATCTGCGTGCTCTATAAAGTAGTTGCTCTTGCCCTGCTGTTGGACGTGGCTCTCTCTTGGCTCCTCCAGGACAGACACGGCATCGTTTGGGGTTCGCAGGCTCGACCAAAGTCCCCGTCTCCCCTGAGATCTGCCCAGACCCACCTGCTCTTCACCCCCTGTTTCGTTGCGGAAGTGTGGGCAGCTGAGGAGGAGCTCGTTGTCGTTGCCGTCGCCTTCGTCCAGCAGCAGCGACTGCTCGGGGTCGTCCATGATCGCGCCGCCACCACCGCCACCACCCTGAGCAGGTGAGGATGGCATGGTTTGGGAAAGTGGGCGTAATTGTGAGGCGGCCGAAGCCCCTGAAGTTATATTCTTTTTTCTCCCAATGCTGTCTCTGTTTGTAGCTGCCTCAGTGAGGTCAAACAGGATGCTCTGGACATCGTAGTGAGCAAAGTTCCTAACCCAGGCTCCGCCCCCAATGTTGTCACATGGCCCTGGCTGTGGTATCAGTGGGGTCATGGGCTTGCTCTTCTTACCTAGACCTTCGGGTTTTGGTGGCTTTGCGGGCTTAGGGGAGTCTCCTGTAGAAGCAGAGAGACCACGAAAGAACCCGTCAGGCTCTGGAGGGTTTCCCTGCAGACCTAGAAGCAGAAACGGGTCTTTGAAGCGGAGGGCGTTGGGACTCAGTGGTTCCTGCTCGCCTGTGCACGCCCCCTGAGCCTGAGTCTGTCTTTCCAGTGAAGACAGGCTTCCATACTCCCTATGAAGCAGGACTCCTAAGTCCCCTTGAGACCCTGCCACCTTTTCACCAACAGCTCGGGCTGTTTTGCTGCCGACCTTCGTGGAGGAGTCCAGGTCTCCTAAGGTGACGTCGCTGTTACTTCTCTGCATGATGTGGCCCCGACCCACTGACCTGACGGTCAGTCCGGCACGGCTCGGGGTGAGGCTATCTCCTTCTGCTCCATCTCCTTCCCTCCTGGGTGGCCACTCCACGACGCCCGCTTCCCGTTTGGAGTCAAAGGTAACGGTGGATACAGGCGGCCGCATATTTTGACGGCGAAACTTGCGGATGAAGAGGTCATCTGACTGCATGGTGCCTGAGAAACAGTTCAACTATCTCCCTTCCACTTAGGTCCAGAGCTTTTTTTTTATGCTGTTCCAGCCAGATTTCTGTCCCAGCTTCTAAGTCGCTGGTGTAAAAGTGCGATGGTAAAGCGAGCTGAGCAATCTCGTCGTCTTGTCAACTTTTTCACTCGGGCTCGCACAGACGCCTCTGTGAGGTGCCAGACTTCACCTGGAGGTTGTTCAGGTCCATCGATGTGTGCAGATGTATGTTTGCCTGATACTCCAGTTACATGGGGCTCCTTGATGCATCACAAAGATGGGAGGATGATCACTGGATCCCGAATCTCTGTCTTCTGTGTGGGAGAGGCGCTGTCTCTGTTATCCTTTCTGTTATGGCATCCATTTGTCTGCAGTCTTCTGTGCCTGCTGCTTCCCTTTTTAACTGCTCCACTGGCCACCTGCAGACGAGAGAAAGAAACGTCTTTTCCATCATTCAGCCTCACTGCTGTTATTCTAATCACCAGCTTTGGATGTAAATAGCAACTTGTCAGTCAGTGCAGGGAATCACTTCCACAAGAATCACTCTGACACACACAAGCACCGAATTCCAACTCAAATCACACCAGAGCAGCAACGTGCAGCTCTGGTGTGTGGTTGAATGCCTTGTTTTCATATTTTCCGTTCCAAAGATTCTATAAATAGTTCCGTAACTGAATGCCATATTCATAGTGCACTCGCTCACAATAGACACTAATAACATGGAGGGGAGGGATTTCCTGACTTATTGAACATACCCTAAAAAAAGTACAAACGTTCCATCACCTTCACAAATGTTCACACACAGATGCCGACATATTACACAATCCTGCAACAACGCTGTTAACAAATGATAAATAGCTGAGAAGCACTCCTTTTCCCTACAAAGTCAGTGAAGAGGTTGAAAGTCATTTAAAGGGCAGTTTAATTGCACCGTCGTCTGATCGGAGAAGGACTCACCAGCAGAGCAGATTCTGTTTTCAGCACACATCAGCCAGTTTCTGTCAACATTTGCCACCTCGACCAAACTGACGTCAATCAAGCACAGCCGGAGCCTTTTGTTGCATGTCTGAGCGTTCTTCCTGTCTTTCACACGCACATCTCTTTTTGCACGCTTTGCAGCCTAAAAAGCAGGTGCAATATTGCAGGCCCCCCCCCCCCCCCCCACACACACACACACGATAATACATTGAGGAAGTCATAAACCATCTTTGCTTGTCTCCATATTGGTTCATAAGACTTAATGCTGCGTCAAGAGGTGCTAACTGATTAAGCTGCTGTTTTATTAGTGCATTTTAATATTGCACAATTTCAGTAGTCTGATTATGTCATGATTAAATTACATTTGTGACCCTTCAAACACTGTAACTTTTGTGGAACACCTAGTTTTTTTTTGTTTTTTTTTTAAACTTTGAAATAAGCTGATGCAGAAATTTGCTGATCTCTGTCTCATCTGCTAAGTTCCTACAAAACTTGACGTAAACAGGCGCATATTTAAAAGGGCAAAATAAAGGTTAATACTAATGCTTGCTAAGAGCAAGCAATGAAACAAGGCTCACGCTCCAAGAGGTTTAAGAAATATTTCAGTCAAAGTTCCAAATTCCTTCAAACAGCCTTACTGACAAATCATTTTTAATTACAATTTATATTTAGTGAAGCATTACATGTATTTTTGTAAAGCTAACTTTATTCTATGGAATATCAGCTGTCTGCTGTTTACATGGAAGGTTCCTGTCATAAAACCAAGAATTGACTTCAGTATGTGTCTGGTTATGTCAAAAGACTCAATTTATATAAGAAATCAGAAAAACTAACCGATTTCTTACAAGAATAATGTCTCATTTCAACACAATTTCTTCTCTTTGTCTGGACACCAATGATTCTCTGCCAACAGCCAGCACCAGGTTCCACAAAGGCCTGAAATCTGAACGGCCTGAAGCAGACTGAAGCAGGCCTGAAACCACACAGGTTAACTCTCACTATCATTTACCATCTTTGCACAAACTGCATATTCCAGAGAGCCTTAAACCTCCTGTCCTTGTTTCCATAGCAACCACTGTGGCTCCACCCTCTCTCGATGCAGCATCCAGCTCATCTATGATCTGCTGACTTTGGTTACATGTCCTGGATGTATTAAACAAACATGTTTGGTAACAACCGTCCCCACTTTACACCTGTGGCTAAAATGTTATTCGTTACCTTCAATCACATCGTTTCCTTGTTATATCTGCACGCACACTTTCTCTCTGCAAATTAGGTCACGGCACACACATTAATGCCAAGCACACGACAAAAAAAATCAACTAAAAAAAACACTGATGATGGAAATGTAAGTCAGTATAAAACAAAACAAAACACCAGGACCTGTTTTTTTTTGGTGTTACCATATAGAGAAGTGTAATCTAGCGTCAGTGGACACACAGAGCAAGGGGGAACTGAAGTGTTTGGTCACGATCTATTCTAGTTTCCACTTCTTGTTTTCATTTTGTCTTAGCGGTTCCTCTGAAAACAAAACCACTGTCAACTAAACAGGTTCATTTAAGAGAAGAAAAAGCATCTAACCAGCTTTTTCCGACCTCCCGACTTAACTCGCAGAGTTTAATGGAACAGGTTTTTGTCGCAAATTTAGTTGCAAAAGTGTTTAAAAAAGGGGAGATTTTGTGAAGACGTCAGACAACAAAGAGAAACGGGAAGCTTCTTTACAGCTTTGAATACGTCTGATTGCATAGATTGACGTGGACACTGTCTGACCTTGACTCAACTCGTGTCTGAGCATTTAAACGTCCTCTCTTTATGTCGTAGTTTTTAACTATCAGCACGAAAGAGAGCACTACTGAATTCTTCTTTCCAGTCCTAGCGGAAGCAGCGCTCTGCTTACAGTTACAGCTTTATGCACTGGCCCACATCCACAGCTTTTTATCTTCATGTCAGTCAGTGCAGCCGTTGATGGGATCCCTGTGTGACCCTCTGAGCCACAACGCTGCTGCCACATCAACAGAAACCTGACCCGTCGCTGGGCCCGTGTGCAGGAACACCTTTAACACGCTGTATGAAATGGCTTTGAGGAGAAAGTGCCCTCCATCTGATTGGACGTTTTGGCACGCCTGGATGCTTTTCTGTAGATATTTCAGTATCTCCACATCTCCTATGCTTCTCAGAAAGTCCAGCCCTGTTTAGCCTGAGCAGAACTCGCAGAACGGGCGATCCTTTGGTCACATGATGTCAGGTGCGGTACAAAGTTTTTTGCTTCCTTTCTCTCAGGTCCACAAAGAACAAACTGTGCACGCACCTTTTGCCCTGCAGGACCTTATTTTACACATTTGGGGTGTTGATCATGAACACAGAGAGGACGCCCTCCACAGATCTCTCTCTGTGGTGCAAGCGTCGGCCTTTCTCCCAAAGAAACTCAATAATGCATGTAGACAGCGGTGTTTAATCCTGCTTCCCAGAGCTTAGAGCTCCGTTAGCACAGAGTGGACAGTAATGATCTCAGTATTTTGCACATAGGCTGCAGATAAACCGAGTTTTATTCTGGTGCTGGGAAAAAAAAACCAATCAATTGCTTGGTGCAGCGAGCTCCTGCGCAAATGAGACATGAAGATCAGGTCGGCCTGAAGCTCCTGTGAGCAGAAAGGCAAATATGAAATTACACAGTGCAGCAGCAGCACTTGATCTGCTTTTTAAGGATCACATCTGCTGGTGAGTTTGTCATCTGCCGGGAACAAACTTCTTTTGTTCTCTCGTGCCAGATTCCCCCCTACTGTCCAGAACGGGTAACTGAGGAGGGTAAACGAGCTCCACTGCCATGTCAAGACGAGCACAAGACGGTTAACGAGCCTCTGGAGGACCCCGCCAGGACACAAACTATCACAGCAGATCTATATATAGATAGTGTATAGACATACACTTATATGGGTAAGTCAGGGTCTCTGCCTTTTCTGTGAACCTACACAAATGAGTGCATCCTGTTAAACAGGAAGCGATGACTGACTTTTGAACCAGGGCAGGATAGGTGTCGTCACTGCTCCTCAACGCCTCCACACCTCTGATCAGAACACACGCCGGCCGCTTGTTAAGCTGTGCTCGGCTGTATGTCACTGTAAGACACAAATAAATGTGAGATCAGATCTACTTTCTCCTCAGGTGAAGTCGAGGGAATCTGCTTATCAGCTTAGATGTGATCAGCGGCAAAAGTTCTTACTGCAGCCTCACTGGCCTGATCACATGACCGGCCTCTTCAACTTGCAGTCTGATATGGTGCGTTTGTCAGCAGCTAAGATCTGAGTTGGGAAATATGCCACATGGCTTCCTATATTAGGCAAGTGCATTGTTTTGACACATGGCATTAAAATGCCATTAAGGTGCCGGTGCTAAACATCTGACAACATGCATGTCGCTGTGAACATTTAACCAGGCAAGCCAACGCCAGACTTCTAGTTAAAAGCTACCTAACGGACTCTTATCTAACAATCGACTTCTAACTGTGATTGATTTTTTGCAAATTTAAAGCCTGGGACAGTCTGACTTGCATTATTGATCGCATATAATCACGTTACATTTGAGATCAGGTTGCATTCCTTCTCTGCTGCAGAGTACGTGTCACTGAACCCTGAGGTGGATTAATGCATTTAGAAAATTCATTATACTGCACAACAATCCTCAATCTTTCCCCAACAACAACATGCAGCGCTACGCTGCAGACAGTAAACTGGGCCAAGTCCAGAGGCTGTTAAGTGGATTCTACTGCAGCACTCTCTTTCTGCCCCTGTTTTATGTCTCTTCCTTCATTCAAACCATTTGCAAATGTCAGTCGGAGCTATTGGTCCACCAAGACGCACGCGTTGCGCCCCCACCACCTGTTGCTCAACAGGCCGAGATCTCTCACGCGAGCAGAACTGTCAGGCTGGCAGGAAAAGAGGAAATTTGTCAGGAATCTCAGGAAATGTCAGCTTTTGCTGAGAGTAACAGAGATTCTTGCCAAAACGCAAGACAATACGCCTGTGAGATCTTGTCATTAGTGATTCATTTGCACTGTTTCACCTTAAATATTACATACCATAAATTCAATGATCCTGGCCTGATAATGTTTTCACAGCACCTAAAGGTGACACTGACAGATAGCAGCAGTTTCCTGAAGCATTGGTACACCTGTCCTCCAGGTTTTCTCTCCTGTCAGGCTAATTGCCACGCTAATTGCTAATCTATCAGTGTTACTGCAACTTGCTTATCCAAGTGTCACCGTTATGGAGATTTTCAAGAAGGCATTAAAAAAAAACCAAAACAGAGGTAAATGCCAGCGAATGAAAACAGACTGGTCCGTCTGGCTGTGTAACTGTTCATACGGATGAGTCGTGCTGTTCTGTATGCAAAAATATTAAAATGACCTCTGCATGAGTAATAAATTATCAATGAGGCTGGGGAAAAGGGGGTTGAGGGTTATCGAGATGTCAATAATTCATTGATCAGTTGCTGCCATGTCCACTCCTAAAGTATGACGGGCGTCTGCTCGCACCCACAGAGCGGAGCAGAGCAGACACCCCCTTTATGATGTGAAGGTGAGGACGGCTGACTTCTGACTTCAGGTGTGGCCTCCTGTTACTGGAATTGTTACATTATTTTTATCCTGCTCACCAAACTTCTGCTTTATGTGCAAGGAGGAAGTGCACTCCGAGAAGCTCCCACCTATAGCATTGTCCACACTTCCTCCTGTAATATATTGATTAAAGATTAAACTGATCTGATATCAAATAGCAATGTGACAGTATTGTTTTGAACATAAGCTACGTGCAGTTCTGAAAGAAAGCAGCCAGCTCACACTCCAGCTCGCACTATTGTTTGACGGGATATTTGCCATGACATGGACTGAGCGGGCAGAGCACATCCTGTGTGTCTGAAAATACACCTTGTGGCAGGAGGGACAGGCAGAGTCAGAGTCAAGGCCTACATATGAGATGGCTAATGTGTGTGTGTGTGTGTGTGTGTGTGTGTGTGTGTGTATTTGCTGACTCTATAAAAGCCTTATACATGAGACACACAGTGACAGGAAGAGCAGCTGTGGTTCTGTGTGTGTGTGTGTGTGTGTG